>JAFMOC010000778.1:137500-152302 GCA_019802505.1 Corydoras sp. C115 | reverse complement strand
CTGCTCTGTGGGGGTACTATTGGGGACCTGACCAGGGTTGTCGTTAGTCCTGGGTTTTCGGGGTGTATATAGCCCCGGACGTTTTGTCAGTTGCCCCGGATCAAATGAGGGCAGCTTTCTCTGCAGCCTCTCCTCCAGCAGTGGGACCGAACGATGGAGTCACCGTCAGCTGTTTGTGTTTCTAAACTCTGTGTGTGTGTGTGTGTGTTTTTCGCCAGTATGGGGAGTAAAGTTACCGTAATAACTGTATGTTGGCTGTAAAGAGCAGCTTCTCAGCTTTCAGAAAGCGTCAGAATTTTTTCTGAAGGTGCAAACTGTCTCAGAGTTACGGTAATTAAAGCAAAACCTCGTTAAAACTGTCTCATCTGCGACTCGTAAAACAGATTCATGCTTTTCTGCTGAAGCTCAGGTTCATTTATTCAAAAGTTTTCAGTTAAACATCATTTATTAGAACTGAATGTGCTCTCCACTGCTGACACACATTTCATTTATTTCATTTATAACTAATAGAACTAATAAATGATCAAACAAAATGAATGTAACAACAGTTTGTGAAATGGATTAATACCCTCATGAAAGGGCAATTTTTAAAGAGGACAGAGGGGGCAATAAGGGATCTGGGCTAAAGCCTCTGATGTTTCTAAACCCTAAAAACGCCCCTGGTCTCTGACCATTAGAACAGAGTAAAGGGGACGTACAGTATGTACTATAGAACACAAACAGATGGACTACAGAATGGAATTATAGAACTACAAAGTCCATCTTTACTGTAAGTGGAACTGAGAACAAGGAGAATAAGGAGGTGTCCAAATAGTTTTACCGTGTGGGCGTGTTGGTTATTTATATATTCAGAGTTGTGCACCCCCAGCACTTTATCCTCTATTAGGGTCGTGGGGGGGGGTTCCCCATGCCCATCCAGGGGAGAACGTTTCGGGCGCTGGGCAGATACACCCAGGACAGGACACCAATCTATCACTGGGCACACACTCTATATGGGGCAATTTGGAGAATTCAATTAACCTTCATTCATGTTTTTGGACTGTGGGAGGAAACCGGAGAACCCGTAGGAAACCCACGGTTCTCACGTGAATGTTCCTCTCTTTCAGAATGCTTTGGAACTCACGGGCACCTTTAAGATGAAGAAGGTGAAGCTGGTGGAGGAGGGCTTCGACCCGGCGCTCATCCAGGATCCGCTCTACTTTCTGGATCTGAGCAAAAGGAGATACGTTCCGCTCACCCGGGACGTTTACGACGCGCTGATGACGGGAGACGTGAAGCTGTGAGGCGGTCGCAGCGCCATCACCAGGACGAATCCAGCAGTGTAGCTCAGCCTCGCGCTAACGTGACTCACAAACCCTAAACTAACGGTACAGTAACCAAACTCCAGACGCAGCTCAGGGAGGATGCTGGGGGTTTAACACGTCAGTCAGTTCTTAATAATCCTGCACTAATGAAGTCTCTCATGCTGTGACCAGAATGAAATGTAGAACCCTAATGTGACAGAGGGGCAAATGTACCTCACCTTTTACTCACAATAAACAGATTTTGAATGTGGAGCAGGCGGCATGGTGGGTTAGTGGTTAGCATGTTCTCCTCTCAGTGCTAGGGATTCCCGGTTCGAATCCCCATCTGGGTGGAGTTTCCATGTTCTCTCCGTGTCCGTGTGGCTTTCCTCCGGGTTCTCCGGTTTCCTCCCACAGTCCAAAAACGTGGATCAAGTCAATTGAGTTCTCCAAATTGCCCCATATAGAGTGTGTCTGTGTGAGTGAGTATGTGTCCAGTGATAGATTGGTGTCCTGTCCTGGGTGTATCTGCCCAGCGCCCGAAACGTTCTCCCCTGGATGGGCATGGGGAACCCCCCCCCCCACCCACCCAACCACCACCACCCTCCTAATAGATAAAGCAGAAGATAATGGATGGATGAATGTGGAGCCATGTCTGCTGGGTGTTTAAGGTGGAGGGCTGCGCTCACTGGGCAGTTTAGGAGGAAGGTCCATCCATCCATCCATTATCTTCTGCTTTATCCTCTATTAGGGTCGCGGTGGGGTTCCCCATGCCCATCCAGGGGAGAACGTTTCGGGCGCTGGGCAGATACACCCAGGACAGGACACCAATCTCTCACTGGACACACACTCACTCACACAGACACACTCAATTTGGAGAACTCAATTGACCTTGATCCATGTTTTTGGACTGTGGGAGGAAACCGGAGAACCCGGAGGAAACCCACGCGAACATGGGGAGAACCTCATCATATTTACATTTATTTAGTCATTAAGTACACGCTTTCATTCAAAGCACCTTACAAGTGAGAGAAGCACACACGTCAGTAGTATTTTCTTGTATTTCAGGTGTTTGTGGAAGAGATGTGTTTGTGTTTTGAGTTGATTTTTAAAGACGCTCAGTGACTCCGCCTCTCAGACAGAGTGGGGACGATGGTTCCGGCGTTTAGCCGTGGTGAACGAGACGGAGTGACGATTCGCACCACAGCGCCGTTCATCGTTAGAGCGAAGTGAACGAGCCGGAGGTTCGTTTGGAAATCTAGAGTGAAGGTAAGAGGGGGCAGATCCTGAGGTTGTGCTGTAGGTCAGAGTCAGTACCTTGTACTGAATGCAGCAGCTACAGAGAGCCAATGAGAGAGAGAGAGGAGAGGTGGAGGGACATGAGTTCTCTTAGGTGGTTTAACACATCGTGGTTTAGTTCTTTAGAAAAACAAAGTTAGTAAAAGAGGTGGCACGGTGGCTTAGTGTTTAGCATGTTCTCCTCTCAGCGCTAGGGATTCCCGGTTCCAATCCCCATCTGGGTGGAGTTTCCATGTTCTCCCCGTGTTTGCGTGGTTTTCCTCCGGGTTCTCCGGTTTCCTCCCACAGTCCAAAAACATGGATCAAGTCAATTGAGTTCTCCAAATTGCCCCATATAGAGTGTGTGTGTGAGTGAGTGTTTGTCCAGTGATGGATTGGCGTTCTGTCCTGGGTGTATATGCCCAGCACCTGAGACGTTCTCCCCTGGATGGGCATGGGGAACACCACCGCGACCCTAATAGAGGATAAAACGGGAGATAATGAATAAATGAAAAGTTAGTAAAAGAAAGAGGGGGCAGATCCAGAGATTGCCCTGTAGATCATTACATTATATGTATATATAGGGTGTGGTAGCTTAGTGGTTAGGGTGTTGGGCTATCAATCTGAAGGTCCAAATTGCCCCATATAGAGTGTGTCTGTGTGAGTGAGTGTGTGCCCAGTAATAGATTGGCACCCTGTCCTGGGTGTAACTGCCCAGCGCCCAAAACGTTCTCCCCTGGATGGGCATGAGGAAACCCCCCCCCCCCCGTGACCCTAATAGAGGATAAAGCGGAAGATAATGGATGGATGGACATTCTTGCTGTAAGATGGAAGCACTAACTGCTTATAGTAAAGTATTGTGACACTGTGCTGTTACATGTTGACATAACCCTTCAGAAAACTCTGAATGCATTAAGAAGCACAGATTACCCAACAGTCCCAGATGCAGCATTGGTTTAATGAATTAATTACATACTACAATGATAATAGTAAATTAACAAGCAATAAACTAAGAAGAAAGGTAGCTCAGTGGTCAGGGTGTTGAGCTATCAATATAAAGGTTGTGGGTTCAAATCCCAGGTCCACTGAAGTTACCAGTGTGGGTCCTTGAGCGAGACCCTTAACCTTCATTGATCCAGGGATGTTGTGATGAACCCTGTGTTCACCTTGTAAGTCGCTTTGGATAAAAGCGTCCAATAAATGACCAAATGTAAATGTAAGTGTAATATCTGGTCATCGGATGCTTTAATCCAAAGTGACCAAGTATCTCAACTGGGTTTTGAACCCACAACCTTTAGATTGATAACCCAATGCCCTAACCACTGAGCTACCACACCCAATAGAGTAAATCACATTACGTTTGGTCATTTGGCAGCCGCTTTTATACAAAACAACTTACAAGTTTCCCATATTGTTGGGTCAGAACACCGAGTGGCTCTGATGATACAGCATGACATCCCTGGTGCATTGAGGGTTAAGGTTCTTGCCCAACAACCCACATTTGTAACTTTGGTGGACCTGGGCTTTGAACCCCCAACCTTCAGCTTGATAGCCCAGCGCCCTAACCACTGAGCTAATTTACCCAATATATTAAATAACATTACATTTGGTCACTTGGCATTTCGCCTTCATCCAAAGCGTCTTACAGGTACCCCATCTTGATGGTTTGGGTCAGAACACGGGGTGGCTCTGATGATACAGCATGACATCCCTGGAGCAATGAGGGTTAAGGGTCTTGCTCAAGGACCCACACTGGTAACTTCAGTGGACCTGGGCTTTGAACCCCCAACCTTTAGATTGATAACCCAATGCCCTAACCACTGAGCTACCACACCCAATAGATTAAATCACATTACATTTGGTCATTTGGCAGCCGCTTTTATACAAAACAACTTACAAGTTTTCCATATTGTTGGGTCAGAACACGGGTGGCTCTGATGATACAGCATGACATCCCTGGTGCATTGAGGGTTAAGGTTCTTGCCCAACAACCCACATTTGTAACTTTGGTGGACCTGGGCTTTGAACCCCCAACCTTCAGCTTGATAGCCCAACACCCTAACCACTGAGCTAATTTACCCAATATATTAAATCACTTGGCATTTCGCTTTCATCCAAAGCGTCTTACAGGTATCCCATCTTGATGGTTTGGGTCAGAACACGGGTGGCTCTGATGATACAGCATGACATCCCTGGAGTAATGAGGGTTAAGGGTCTCACTCAAGGACCCACACTGGTAACTTCAGTGGACCTGGGATTTGAACCCACAACCTTTAGATTGATAACCCAATGCCCTAACCACTGATCTACCACACCCAATAGATTAAATCACATTACATTTGGTCATTTGGCAGCCGCTTTTATACAAAACAACTTACAAGTTTCCCATCTTGATGGTTTGGGTCAGAACACGGGGTGGCTTTGATGATACAGCATGACATCCCTGGAGCAATGAGGGTTAAGGTTCTTGCTCAAGGACCCACATTGGTAACTTTGGATTACATTGGATTTGAACCCCCAACCTTCAGATTGATAGCCCAACATTCTAACTACTGAGCTACCCCCCTTTATAGTCAGTACCTTGTACTGAATGCAAACAGCTACAGGGATCCAATGGAGGGAGGGGGAGAGAGAGAGAACGAGAGTGTGTGTGTGTGTGTGTGTGTGTGTGTAGTGGCGTGACATGAACCAACCAAAGCGAGCTAATGTCACACTTCTCTCTCTCTCTCTCTCTCCATTGGCTCCCTGTATCGTCCACATGCAGCATCGTCACAAACTCACAACACGTGGCTTTCAGATGGACTTTCTATAAAAAAAAATAATAAAAAAAACGAAACCCCTCTGTACCGAAAACCTAGAGCAGGATAATGATCAGGTTTAATAACACGCAACCTGCTGATTTGTTTAAGCAGCTGTCAATCAGAGGACGTCTGTTCCATCCATTCATGATCCATGTTTTTGGAATGTGGGAGCAAACCGGAGAACCTGGAGGAAACCCTCGCGGACACGGGGAGAACATGGAAACTCCACCCAGATTGGGATTCGAACCTGGGGGGGGGGGGGGGGTTCCCCATGCCCATCCAGGGGAGAACGTTTCAGGCGCTGGGCAGATACACCCAGGACAGGATGTCAATCTATCGCTGGGCACACACTCACTCACACAGACACTCTATATGGGGCAACTTGGAGCATTCAATTGACTTAATCCATGGTTTTGGACTGTGGGAGGAAACCGGAGAACCCGGAGGAAACCCTCGCGGACACAGGGAGAACATGGAAACTCCACCCAGATTGGGATTCGAACCTGAATCCCTAGAGCTGAGAGGAGAACATGATAAGCACTAAGCCACTGTGCCACCCTACTGACTAAATATTCGTCCATCCATTATCTTCCACTTTATCCTAGATTAGGGTCGCGGGGGGGGTTCCCCATGCCCATCCAGGGGAGAACGTTTCAGGCGCTGGGCAGATACACCCCAGGACAGGACACCAATCTATCGCTGGGCACACACTCACTCACACAGACACTCTATATGGGGCAACTTGGAGCATTCAATTGACTTGATCCATGGTTTTTGACTGTGGGAGGAAACCGGAGAACCCGGGAAAAACCCACGGAAACCCACGCGGACACGGGAGGAACATGGAAACTCCACCCAGATTGGGATTCGAAGCGGGAATCCCCAGTGCTGAGAGGAGAACATGCTAAACACTAAACCACCCGATGATGTGTGTTCAGTTATTAATTTTCTAGCAAAAGGCAATCAAGCTAAGCCCTGGAACTCCATATATGGACATAACGAACATGACGTCATCTACAATATGAGCACCGCGGTTCAGTGGTCTATTCAACAAGACCAGGAAAAAATAATTATTATTTTTAAAACTTGTACAAAAATATTGGTATAATTGTGTAAAACACCAAAAAAACAGCGTAACTCTTACAGTATGGGGGAGGAGACGCCCTTTCCTTTCACAGGCTGAACTAACTAGTACTAGGACTAACCCGTAGACTTTGTTGTAGAGACTAAAGTCCAGCCTTACCTCCAGCGATGGTCTGATTCTGTGAACCTGAGCTGCAGTCTGTTTACTCTGTAAAGGGTCGTTACCCCGTTGAATGGGTTCCTAAGCAACCTTTGCATCTTCAGCGCTGGCTGTACGCCAAGCGTTTACAATCCACCCTCTGTTCACACTGCGGACACGCCAAGCATGTGAGATTTGCTTTAAAAATGAATTTTATTACAGTATTATATTTAGAAATGTGCAGCAAGGAAATAAAAATATAATAATAATAATAATAATAATAATACCGTCAGCCTCAGAGACCTGAAGTGTGTCGAAGCCGTATTACATCAAAACGACGGAGTACTGATGTGCCTTAATAAACTGTGTACTAATACAAAAATACATTTCAGGGCACATAATACAGCATCCGGTATCACAAAGGTGGTGCGGCCCCCACTCGGCCGGGATAGGCTCATGAGGTCGCAGAACACGAGCGCCGCCCTCCTGGGTGTGTAAATATGAATAAAAATGGTCCGTCCTCTTTATTGTTAAAAATGCCATTGAGTAGAGATCTGTGTATATGTTAGAAAAGTTATTTTTATTTGAAATTCTTCATTACTGCTAAGTTTAGTTCCAAGGCTCGGGGGAGGGGGGGGGGGATGACTGGAATAGAAACATAACCAACATTTTCCTCCTTTTCGTTGTTTTTTTTTTTTTTTTGTTTGGTGATTTTCTCTCTCGCCGGCCGTCGTAAGGTTTTATACAAAATAACAAAAAAAAAATGTACAAAAGTTCATTTACAGCAAACCAAGGCCGTGTGCCAGCGGTATGTACAGCCCAAACCCAAACAGAACCGAGAGTATATACGGGGGTTTGCCTTTTTTTTTTTTTTTTTTTTTGTTTTTGTTTTTTTTGTCTTTATATGCATAGCAGTTAAAACAAAGCATACCTGTTCCTTAGCCTCGATTATTGTGTGCTAATTCCGATCGGGTGACGCGATGGGTTCGGAACGCCGCCGGAATGAAGCCCTCCGTCGTCCCTCGGCTCGGCCGGACCGCGCCGTCCGCATGGCTGTTGAGCTGAATGGAATATGCAGATAAGGCATCACTGCTCGCAGTGTAGAGATGGGAAGTCGGTGAACTTGGTATAGCAGGCGTCTGGACCTGAGTACATAGCACATGCATAGATCTCTAGACAGCGGGGAGAACCGAAGGGAATGCCGGAGTGTTTATCTACGGTGGAACCGAACGGGAAAAAACAAAAAAAAAAAAAAAAAAAAAACGCTGAAACCTCGAGCCCCTTTTGGAAGGCAGCACTGAGAGTCCCATCGGCGAGGCGCCGGAAAGTTCCGAGCACGTCTTCAAGTCCCGGCGTCCTTCTATTGAGACGTTTCCAAAAAAAAAAAAAAAGCTAAATTATACATCACCCCCCCCCCCCCCTTTACACACATGACCAGACTTGAACTAGCGTTCAGCTCACAGCTACTTTGTGAACTCAATAATAATGAGAAGGAATCGAAATTTATTTGTTCGTCCTGTTTCAAATGTCTTCATGTATTTTTTAATCATTAGACGGACGGGGACGGGGACGGGGACGGGGATAAGGGACGGGGGTCGCTTCAGTCTGGGTGTGGCACCAGTCATGCATTTCTATTGGGTTAAGGAATTCCGTCATTTTTGGCAAGCCTTCAAGCACCGGAAATAAAGGAGGAGGAAGGAGGACTTTGGTGGTTTGGGATTCAGCACCAGGACGAGGTGCCCTCCTTGTCCTCCGGGTGAAGTCTGGGGCGGGACGAGCTCGACGAAACCGGGCGGGGGACAGACGTGGGTTCTTCGTGGAGGGGCGGATGGGGAGGAGCTTCCTGAATGTCCGGTTCTGTAACAGACCAGCTGTCCCCTCTTCAGAAGTGATCGATGAGCACGGACACACAGTTGGCGCCCACCAGGTAGTTGGGGTCGCCGGGGAGGGATTTGTTTTGCCAGCATTTGGGGTCACCTGCAGGGAAGTAGCACAATGAGCATGACGTGCAGAAGAGAAGAGAACATCAGCAGAACACTGCGACCGACAAAGCGCTGAGCGAGCGTTAATGCTGCAGCAAATCAGAACGCTTTAAAAACTAAACGCCGAACGTCACGTCCTCTGACCAACACGGCGGCTGCCCATCAGACTGGAACGCAGAATGAGGTCATCGGTCAGGAGTTTTCACGTTCTACTCATACCCACTGTGTATTCAGACGTACTGCTATTCTCCCCCACAGTATCCGCTGTAGGCGGCATGGTGGCTTAGTGGTTTAGCATGTTCTCCTCTCAGCTCTAGGGATTACAGGTTCGAATCCCAATCTGGGTGGAGTTTCCATGTTCTCCCCGTGTCCGCGTGGGTTTCCTCCGGGTTCTCCGGTTTCCTCCCACAGTCCAAAAACATGGATCAACGTCAACTGAGTTCTCCAAATTGCCCCATATAGAGTGTGTTTGTCTGTGTGAGTGAGTGTCTGTTCAGTGATAGATTGGTGTCCTGTCCTGGGTGTATCTGCCCAGCGCCCGAAACGTTCTCCCCTGGATGGACATGGACCCTAATAGAGGATAAAGTGGAAGATAATGAATGGATGGATGAGTATCTGCTGTAATACTCATATAGTATTAGTATTCGTAATAGTATAGTATTAGTAATAGTATTTCTATTTTAACTGTTTTATTTGTTTGTTTTTTATTTATTTGTAAAGTGTCTTTGAGGTCCCTAAAAGCGCTTTATAAATAACATTTATTATTACTATTAAAGGGAGGCACGGTGGCTTAGTGGTTGGCATGTTCTCCTCTCAGCACTAGGGATTCTCGGTTCGAATCCCCATCTGGGTGGAGTTTCCATGTTCTCCCTGTGTCTGCGTGGGTTTCCTCCGGGTTCTCCGGTTTCCTCCCACAGTCCAAAAACATGGATCAAGTCAATTGAGTTCTCCAAATTGCCCCATATAGAGTGTGTCTGTGTGAGTGAGTGTGTGTCCAGTGATAGATTGGCGTCCTGTCCTGGATGTATCTGCCCAGCGCCCAAACGTTCTCCCCTGCATGGGCATGGGGAACCCCACCGCGACCCTAATAGAGGATAAAGTGGAAGATAATGAATGAATGAATTATTATTATATACGTATATAGTAGGCAGTAGGTGATTTGAGACGCAGCTTGGCTTTAAAGCTGTTGGGGATGATGACCAACTAATTCATTTATTGTTTAGTTTATAATAAAATCATTTACTGAAATACGCTCTATTTTGCGAGGCATGATATTGTGGAGGTTAACATGTCCACCTCTCGGTGCTGGGGGATCCAGGTTCGAATCTTGATCTGGGTGGAGTTTCCATGTTCTCCCCGTGTCCGCGTGGGGTTCCTCCAGGTTCTCCGGTTTCCTCTCACAGTCCAAAAACATGGATCAAGGTCAATTGAATTCTCCAAATTGCCCCATATAGAGTGTGTCTGTGTGAGTGAGTGTGTGTCCAGCGATAGATTGGCGCCCTGTTCTGGGTGTATCTTCCCAGTGCCCGAAACATTCTCCCCTGCCTGGATGGGCATGGGGAACCCCCCCCCCCCACGCAACCCTAATATAGGATAAAGCGGAAGATAATGAATGAATGAAACTGGCCCTATATCCCCCAAATCTAAACTGCCCCTATATGGTG
This sequence comes from Corydoras sp. C115, assembly GCA_019802505.1. Lineage (NCBI taxonomy): Eukaryota > Metazoa > Chordata > Actinopteri > Siluriformes > Callichthyidae > Corydoras > Corydoras sp. C115. The sequence continues at coordinate 142,072 of JAFMOC010000778.1, read as the reverse complement.
TGTCTGTAAAGAAATTTACATTTAATTAGTGACTGTATTTAAATCATCCATTATCTTCCACTTTATCCTCTATTAGGGTCGAGGGGGGGGTTCCCCATGCCCATCCAGGGGAGAACGTTTCGGGCGCTGGGCAGATACACCCAGGACAGGACACCAATCTATCACTGGACACACACTCACTCACACACACAGACATTCAATTGACTTGATCCATGTTTTTGGACTGTGGGAGGAATCCGGAGAAGCCGGGGGAAACCCATGCGGACACGGGGAGAACATGGAAACTCCACCCAGATCGGAACGTGCTAACCACTAAACCACCGTGTCGCCCATGTGTCTCATATAATATAATGTCTGTGACATTCGCCGTTCACTTCTGATGAAACTCACAGGTTTTATTTCGAGGACGTGTCATGCGGGCGACACACATGGTCCATGAGGGGGCAGCGCTTTGGCTACCGATGTTCTACCCTCATCATAAAGCACAGCTCTGCTGAAAAACTAAAACCTTCCTCAAACTGTTCTCACGGGGAACTCGGGGACGGTCTGATCTCGCATTGCTGCAGCATTAACCCCGAGAGACCGAGAGGCCTCGCACTGAAGCACCGATTCATTCAGTCGAACCTGGACAAAGAAACCAGAGGAGGAACGTCTGAAGAAGCAGAAATAAAGAACCATCTAAGAGGGACTGATACCCGTATTCATTAGGGATGTACCGTCACCTGTCTGATCTCAGAGTTCAGAGTTTACGGTCAGATGTTTATGTTCATTTGCTGGACCTGTGGCTGTCCAAGTGTCAACTACAGACCATTAAATATAGACGACACACTCACACACACATTCTCACCCACTTCCTTTACTCTCACATCAACCAACACACTCACACACGTTTGTTTTATGCACTGTGGGGACTTGGAGACCATTTATTTGAGGGAGAGTTACCCAAACCGGGGGAAATAATATTATCATAATATTATATCATAACCATCCAACATTGTGAGGACCAGCGTGTGAGTGTGTATACAGATTCTCCCCACAATGTCTTATCCAGTAGCAGCCTAAAGTTCGGACACGCCTCCTTTCTGCTCCATTGTATCAGTTCCACTTACCGTAAAGATGGACTTTGTAGTTCTACAGTTACAGATTGTAGTCCATCTGTTTGTGGAATACAGGACGGTGTGGTAGCCCAGTGGTTAGGATGTTGGGCTATCAATCAGAAAGTCGTGTGTTCAAATAATGTGGGTCCTCGAGCAAGACCCTTAACCCTAAACTCTCCAGGGATGCTGCATCAACCCAGTGTTCTGACCCCCACCACGTTGGGGGTCGCTTTGGATAAAAGCGTTGACTAAATGTTCTACAGTACATACTGTACGTCCCCTTTACTCTGTTCTAATGGTCAGAACCCCAATAGTACCCCCACAGAGCAGGTATTATTGGGTTGGTGCATTATTCCTATCCCAGCAGTGTCACTGAGGTGTTTAAATAAAACTCCAGCAGCACCTCTGCACTAACCCCCCCCCCCCCCCCCCCCCCCCCCCCACCACCACCACATCAGTGTCACTGCAGAACTGACCAGAAACAATCCACCACCCAAATGATACCTGTTCTGTGATGCTCCTGACCAACAGAGAACCAACAGAGGACTAACAACAACAAAGGACACAGATGGACTACAGTCTGCAATTATAAAACTACAAAGTCCATCTCTATGATGTGTGAAGACATTAGCTTTTAATGTTTGTATTTATAGAAAACCCTTATTAAATATTAATGAGTAAAATTGGGCTGTAATTTATGAGAGGAAAAATATCCACACAACTAAATCCTGTGCTGAAACCATTTAAATGTCTGGTTCTCAGCATCTTAAGGGTGATACAGTAAGAAGGTCCAGGGATTGGTTCTCCATTAGAGCAGAACATGCTCCATTCTGTCCAGATTTCAGTTTGTTAAGTACGTTAAACTGACTGGACTAGTCTGTGATTGTAAAACTACAAAGGAAATGGACGATGGAGCGAGAAGGAGGCGTGTCCAAACTTACACCTATGAACTCCATACTGAAGGACCTATAACGCCGTGTAGAACCAACGGTTCCACACAGACAGCGGGCAGGAGATCAGTACATCCCTAATGAGCAGAAACAACTAGAACGGCCCAAAGAATCCCAAAAGGCCAGAGAAAGGACAGCGTACCCGACGAGGAGTCGGAGGATTTTAGAGCAAAAGACCAACCATCAGGGGTCATAGACGCACAGTGTGGTAGGCGCAGCTCCACCGGCTTCTGGAACTTCAAGCCATGAGGTCCACACATAACCAGAGGGCTGAGCAGAGTTTCTCCTGCAAAAAAACAAGTCTGTTTAACCAGAGCTCCATGTGTGAGTGACTTACAGTGGGGGGGGGGGGGGGGGGTATTCAGTCAGTCACCAATTGGGCAAGTTCTCCCATTTCCATCAGCAAGGACAATGATTGATTTATATACCTTGATGTCCCACAATGGGGAAATTCAAAGAGTGAGAAAGATCAGATGCAATACATTGGGAAAGAAGATAGAGGTGATTTAAAAAAAACAAACAAAAAAAAACACCTTAAGCAAAGCACATATAGAACATAGACACATAGGTTTTCTGGACAAGCTGCCACTTGGTGGCGCTCAGCCCCATCATGCCAGAGGAAACCCACAGACTGTATTTGAACTGTGGGAGAACATGTTCTCCGGAGGAAACCCACAGGGACACGGGGTGAACATGGAAACTCCACCCAGATTGGGATTCGAACCGGGAATCACTAAGCCACCTGATTTAGTTTTTGGTAAGAGTAATTTATTTTTTAAGGGAACTGATTTAGTTCTTGGAGGGACTAATTTAGTTCTTGAGTGAACTGATTTAGTTCTTGAGAGAACTGGTTTAGTTCTAAATGGGGTCTAATTTAGTTCTTGGGGACTGATTTAGTTTTTGGCAAGAGTAATTTATTTCTTAAGGGAACTGATTTAGTTCTTGGGGGAACTGATTCAGTTCTAAATGGGGTCCAATTTAGTTCTTGGGGGAACTGATTTAGTTCTTGAGTGAACTGATTTAGTTCTTGAGATAACTGGTTTAGTTCTAAATTGGGTCTAATTTAGTTCTTGGAGGGACTGATTTAGTTCTTGAGTGAACTGATTTAGTTCTTGAGTGAACTGACAGTTTTTGTTAAGAGTAATTTATTTCTTAAGGGAACTGATTTAGTTCTTGAGTGAACTGATTTAGTTCTTGAGAGAACTGATTTAGTTCTTGAGAGAACTGGTTAAGTTCTAAATGGGGTCTAATTTAGATCTTGGAGGGACTGATTTAGTTCTTGGGGGGACTGATTTAGTTCTGGGAGGGACTGATTTAGTTCTTGGGGGGACTGATTTAGTTCTTGGAGGGACTGATTTAGTTCTAAATGGGATCTAATTTAGTTATTGAGAGAAGTGGTTTAGTTCTTGAGAGAACTGGTTTAGTTCTAAATGGGGTCTAATTTAGTTCTTGGAGGGACTGATTTCATTCTTGTTAAGTGTAATTTATTTCTTAAGGGAACTGATTTAGTTCTTGGAGGGACTGATTTAGTTCTTGGGGGAACTGATTTAGTTTAGAACTGAATTCTGAATTTAGAACATGCCAACCACTAAACCGCCGAGCCGCTTAAGAGTTAAATTGAAATAAATAAAGCAGATAATAATAATAATTGGGGGGGTGCAATCTGCTGGCATAACCTGAAGTGCATTACAATACTGTCATCTTTTTAAGGGGAAAAACACACCATTGGTGACTGACTAAATACGTTGTTTTGAGGTTACTCAGAGGTTCTATAAAGTCACGCTAACCTCACTCTATTAATCTCCCTTCTCACCTTCATTACACCCACATGAATTATTAACTGGATTAAGCGTGATGGAGTGCAGCTGTACCTTTCTCTTTGTCCAGCGGGGGCAGGATGCTGTTGTCTCGGCACACTTTAAAGTAGATCTCCTGCTCCACACTTTCGGGAATGGCTCCCTGCGGGATGATAATACTCACGCCCGTCTCGATCGAGCTCAGCACGCCCCCGTTACAGTTGAAAATGCCCCGTGCCGTGGCAACCACAGTGTGGCCTTCATCATCGTCGTCATCCTCCAGAGCACTGGGGCTGAAAATGAACGCTATCGATTACTCTCAGATAGAACAGCTGCTGTTAATAAACGCGAGTTGAAGTTCTCAAGGAGAGAGGAGACGTTATTAAACCTAGAACCCCGTAGTGCTGATCCAGCCCAAAGTATGTGAACGGCTAATCAATAAAAATATTCCTTGTCGCACTAATATTAATTTGTAAGCAATTGATTTGTTTGTTTGTTTTGCAGCATCTTCTTAGTTATTGGCGGCATGGTGGCTTAGTGGTTAGCATGTTCTCCTCTCAGCGCTAGGGATTCAGGTTCGAATCCCAATCTGGGTGGAGTTTCCATGTTCTCCCCGTGTCCGTGTGTGTTTCCTCCGGGTTCTCCGGTTTCCTCCCACAGTCCAAAAACATGCATCAAGTCAATTGAATTCTCCAAATTGCCCCATATAGAGTGTGTGTGTGTGTGAGT
>JAFMOC010000778.1:0-135000 GCA_019802505.1 Corydoras sp. C115 | reverse complement strand
GTTCCGGTAAAGAGTTGACTGCAGATGAGAACGTGACAATCAGAGAAGATCCAACACAAGTCCAAAGATAAGAACATAATTAAAGGTGTGACTCTTACTCTCAGTGTTCCCGAGTTTGGGCAAAGACGTGGGCGGCGCAGGCGGGACGGTCTGACCATAAGAAACCGGTGTGGGGTTGATCGGTGGGGGCTCATATCTCTTCTCCACAGGACTCACCTTCTCTACAGGGTCAGATCTGATAAACATGGTGGAACAAATCATCATCATCATCATCATCATCATCAGCTGACCGCTAAGCCCTTGTACTGTTAATAAAGGTCTGCTTTTTCAAATTCTTCCATCCATCCATTATCTTCCACTTTATCCTCTATAAGGGTCGTGGGGGGGGGGTTCCCCATGCCCATCCAGGGGAGAACGTTTCGGGCGCTGGGCAGATACACCCAGGACAGGACGCCAATCCATCTCTGGGCACACACTCACTCGCACAGACACACTCTATATGGGGCAATTTGGAGAACTCAATTGACCTTGATCCATGTTTTTGGACTACGGGAGGAAACCGGAGAACCCGGAGGAAAGCCACGTGGACACGAGGAGAACATGGAAACTCCATCCAGATTGGGAATGGAACTGGGAATCCCTAGAGCTGAGAGGAGAACATGCTAAACACTAAGCCACTGTGTCACCATATATTTATTTAAATCAATAAAAATAAAAATCAACTCGTTCTAGAGAAAGTTTATAGAGAATAAATATCGGGTTTAATATCGGGTGTCCTGTCCTGGGTGTATATGCCCAGCGCCCGAAACGTTCTCCCATAGATGGGCATGGGGAACCCACGTAGTTTAGCGTCTCACAGTTGGACACCATAAGGAAATAAGTAGCATTATTAGACTTGTGTAATTAGTAGATTTGCACCGTTGCCCCACCCCTCCGTGTTACCTGCTGTAGGGGTATCCGAGCTGAGGCTGTGCAGGTTTAGTCAGATCATGGTAGCGATTCGCTCCCGGCTGAGTCGGGGTCTTGGTGTCGAAGCTGCGGCGATCGAAATAGGACAGCTGTTTCCTATACAGCTCCTCGTCCTCCTCCTGGTTGTAGTGGTTCGAGCGGACCGCGTCCTCTCCCGGCCGTGACTGCGGCTTCTGTGGCTCTGGAGCTCTGTGCACAGAGTCAGGAGAGAGATGTACTGTAAATAATTGTGATAACACTGTGGACCTGGGGGGGACGGAGGACAGGAGGGGGGACGGAGGGGACAGGAGCGGGACGTTTGGACATTCCGCCACCCAGCACATTGTATTTTAATGTTGTGACGGGAACGCTGATGGACATTAATTGCAGGTAGAGAACGCACCCGGGCGGCACGGTGGTTTAGTGGTTGGCATGTTCTCCTCTCAGCACTAGGGATTCCTGGTTCGAATCCCAATCTGGATGGAGTTTCCATGTTCTCCCCGTGTCCACGTGGGTTTCCTCCGGGTTCTCCGGTTTCCTCCCACAGTCCAAAAACATGGATCAACGTCAATTGAATTCTCCAAATTGCCCCATATAGTGTGTGTCTGTGTGAGTGAGTGTGTATCCAGTGATAGATTGGTGTCCTGTCCTGGGTGTATCTGCCCAGCGCCCGAAACGTTCTCCCTTGGATGGGCATGGGGAACCCCCCCCCGCGACCCTAATAGAGGATAAAGCGGAAGATAAAGGATGGATGGATGTTTCTCAGATTCCACCCCCGCTCTGCCTCATTGTGTTCAACCCTCTCTTATTATTATTTTTTCAGTGTTGTTGAAGCATTGCGGGTGACGTAAGCGGTTACGACAATACGAAGAACGTGGAAATCGTGCGACACAATGAATCGATAATGAAATTCATTTGCAGACACTTTTCATAATCGATTTTTATCGATTTCATCGATTCGTTGGTGCAGCCATCGATTCGTTGGGATGTGCCCGAGACCCGGGAACATCAGAAGCTACCGGGAGAGAGACCGACCACCAGCCGGTGGTACGGTGGACACCTCATCATCGGTGACTCCAACATGTTGAGTTTCAGGTGGTGTATCATCACCGCGGTGCTCCGTGCAGGTCTTGCATGTTACACGTTCTGAAGCGTGAAGTGCTCCCACACTTTTGATGATTTAAGCCAAAGCTTTTTTTTTCTGTGTTTCATTTGTAGAGTTTATTCAACTTTGTTAAACTTGTTTAGCAGATTCCACCCCGTTCTGTTCAACCCGCTCTTATTATTGTTTTTTCAGCGTTGCAGGTGACGTACAACGCAAGTAACCATTCGCAAATCGTACGACACAATGAATCGATAACGAAATTTATTTCCAGCACTTTTCATAATCGATTTCATTGATTCGTTGTTGCAGCCCGATGTCAGAAATTTTAAATTACTTGCACATAATAAGAGTCCCAAAATGTCCGAAAGTTTGTATTTAAACAAAGGACTTTACTGTGTTCTTGCCGCCATTGGGGTGGGGCAAGCTAGATTTGAACCAAAACAGTGGGCATGGATTGGTTGATTTACAAACTAAGGCAGTAATTTGTAGGGCTGTATTCAACAAAGGATTTTCATAGTCGAATCTGATTCGTCAGATTTTCCCTATAGTCGACTGATAGTCGAATCCGTTAAAATTTCACCACAAGATGGCGCTATAAGCGTGGTTTTTAAAAAATATTTTTTTAATATATTTTACTTGTTTTTCTAGAGCACCGTAAATGGGATCCCCGTTCTGGACTTTTTTCCACTTCAAAGGAAAAACCTAAAAAAACCTAAAAACCTAAAAATTAGGATGATTTTATTTGACAAAAGGCTATATATATAACGAAAACAAAGACATTTCATGTAAAAACTAATGCTTAGCAGCAGCCATGGGCACCCCCATGTGGTCAAAATGGTACATTCGACTATGAGGTTCATAGTCGACTACGGTTCTCCGAATCGAATCGTCGAATCAGCGAATATTGCAGCTCACCCCTAGTAATTTGTGATTGGCTTAGGCAGTTAGGGGCGGGAACTAGACGCAACGGATATATACATAGGTAAACCCTTCGGTGAGTCTCTCTCTCTTCAGACCCCAGAGGCGTTCACCTTTCAGAGGCGCACCTGAAAGCTGAATGAGGCAGACCCGCTGGCCAGCGTTACTTACTGACGGTGTTCATGAAGAATTCTCTTTGTTCTCAATAAACGAGTTGAGACGACAAATCAAAAAGATCCAACACCTACCCAACAGCTCCCGAGACCCGGGAACCCGGGAACATCAGAAGCTGCCGGGAGAGAGACCGACCACCAGCAGGTGGTACGGTGGACTCGGCACAGCGAGAGAATGCTCTAAATCCGGTGTTTCAGATGTACACATGTCTGTCTTCAATAAAGCCTGTTCCTGTCCCCGGTCCTCATGTGTGTCCACCCCCGTTACAGCAACCCACACTTACACAGAGCGTTTGTGTATTTAAATCAGCTGGTGATTAAACGTACCTGTATCCGGGTTTCTCCTGCTCCAGGTTGTTGAGCGAGTTGGCTTTGGGGACGGGTCCAGGGACGACCACAGGTTTGGGAAAATCTGTGGGCTGATGAAAGAAAAACATCCAGCAATTAATTATCTGATTTAATCTCAGCTTTAATAAAGAAATCGAACAAATCTAGAACATACCCTAACTCCAGGTACATCTCCCGTCTCCTTGGCTCGGTCTACAGACACCGAGCGCTTGTTCTCGAACATTCGGACCCTGTTGAGAACCGACTGGGGCTTCATGGCCGGGTCCTCCTCCTCCGATTCCTCTTTAGGAGGTCCGGGCTGAGCTTTGGGGACTACCGAGTGGACCGGCTGCCCCGGGGAGAGCGCCACCTCAGCTTTGGGTGGAGGAGCCAGGGTTTCCGAGTTCATATGATCATGCTGCCCTGGTTTGTAACCACGGTGTGGTGGAGGCCCTGGGTTATAGGCGGGTCTCATGGAGGCGTCTCCGTAATACTGTTTGGGAGGGTCGGGGGAACGGGGGTTATTGATGGGGAACGTGTGGGGTTCTGGTTCGTAAGGAGAGCGGCTCTCGTACGCGAGTTGGGGAGGCGCAGGGGGGTCGTCGTAGCGGACGGGTCCTTGTTTGGCGTGGCGCGGGAGGCGGGCGTCGTAAGCAGCGGGTGGCTCGTCGAAGCGGGGCTGAGGGGGGCTGTAGTCCCGCATGGGCCCGTCCTCGTAGGGAGAGCGGGCCTCGTAGTTTAAAGCAGGAGGCTGGTGGCCCTGAGGGTAGCCCTGTCCAGCGGGGGGAGGGGGAGGAGCTTGGGGCGAGGAGGTCTGCTGGTCGTAGTGGGGCCACTGCTCATCGTAGTGAGGCACACGGTTGTCATAGTGCAGGTGCGCGTTGTAGTTGTGAGGCTTTGGTTGTGCGTAGCCGCCACCGTCGTAGCCGTAAGGCGGGTGGTCGTACTCACGGTATGGCTGTTTGTCCTGGTACACGGGCTGGTGGCTGTAGGACAGTGAGGTGGGAGGGGCTAAAGCCTGCTGCGGCGGCTGGGGCTTCATCACGTGGTTCACCCGCACTGGCTCATCCACACTGTACAGATCCTTCTTATACATCTAGGAGAACAAACCAAACACCCACATCAGCGTCTCAGTCGGCTCCTCGTCCAAGAAGCCAGACTCGCACCGTCCCTCAATATGCAAATTAACAAGCAGATCATACGAATGTGACTCGAGGCTGTCCGATCCCGCCGACCCCAGGCCCGTCAGGCGGCATTCGACCAGTTGACTCTACGTTAGTGATTGACCGATCTATCGGGCGGCCGATTAATCGGGCCGATATTTGGCATTTTTAGATAATCGGCATCGGCCGATATATGAGCGCACACGGTCGAAATTTAAACAATGCTTACAGGCCACGCTGTAAGATCGCTGACCGATCGATCGGACGGCTGATTAATCGGGCCGATATTTGGCATTTTTAGATAATCGGCATCGGCCGATATATATCGCACAAGGCCGATATTTAAACAATGCTTACAGGCAACGCTGCGGGCAGCTCCATCATTCTGGCTCAATGACTGAGTTCAGTCATTTGATCTAACTTTTGCTGAGAGTGACCCCTAGTGTTCTTCCGGCAGAATGTCACTCAATGCTCAAGAGAATGGATCGTTGGTGTTTTGAAACTCTCTACACCTCATGAGAGAAAACGGTTTCTCTTTCAGCTCTCAGTGTTTGTTACTGCTGCTCTTTGTATAAAGTATAAGTATAAAGTGTTTACTGTCTGCAGAATTACAGCCGTTATCTTATTTACAGAGAAAATGACAATAGTTTTATTTGGAACTGTAACCTTAGCAACCACCTGAACAGCTAAACTGGCCAACTAATAAATTAGCGCTAGCTAACGCTATAATAATGTTCCGGGATGCTATTTGTAACATATATATACCGTTATATACTGCTATATGTAACATATATATATACTGTTATATACTGCTATATATATAGATACACTGCTATTTGTAACATATACAGTATTTACTGTTTGTATAATTAGGGCGATTTTGTTAAACTGTCTAGCTAACGTTATAATAATGTTCCGGGATGCTATGTGTAACGTATATATACTGATATATACTGCTATTTGTAACGTATATATACTGTTGGTATAATTATGGCGATTTTGTTAAACTGTCTAGCTAACGCTATATATCGCTCGCACTAACAGACGCTAGCTTACAGACAGTGTTGTTCCAGTTCACAGCTTTTCTGAACATTTGAAGATGAAATGTTGACTTTGAGCATGTATGAACTGAACATGAACAAAGTTCACTATTTTAATTCTGAACTAGTTCAAGTTCAGTTTATTTTTTCTTGAGATTCAAATAAGTACTTTTTTTCACACTACAAACTACAATATTTGTTTGTTAATATTTTATTTTAAACGGTGGCTTAGTGGACGGCACGTTCTCCTCTCAGCTCTAGGGATTCCCGGTTCGAATCCCCATCTGGGTGGAGTTTCCACGTTCTCCCTGTGTCCGCGTGGGTTTCCTCCCACAGTCCAAAAACATGGATCAAGTCAATTGACTTCTCCAAATTGCCCCATATAAAGTGTGTCTGTGTGAGTGAGTGTGTGTCCAGTGATAGATTGGCGTCCTGTCCTGGGTGTATCTGCCCAGCGCCCGAGACGTTCTCCCCTGGATGGGCATGGGGAACCCCCCCGCGACCCTAATACAGGATAGAGCGGGAGATAATGAATGAATGAATATATTAGCTAAATTGGCTCATTAGTTCAGTATTGAATGTTGTTCTGTGTGCTTTGTTCAATGTTCATCAATAAAATGTTCATTCTAAAAAGATGCTGCTATCTGCTTATGTTTACACTTTAATTAATAATGTGTCATTTAAAGTTGTATGTTTTTAATATTGCACTCTGTATTACAAAAAGTAGACAGTGATAAACTGCCTGATTACTTTTGTGTCTTGTTTACTATTATTATTATTCATTCATTCATTATGTCCCGCTTTATCCTCTATTAGGGTCGCGGTGGGGTTCCCCATGTCCATCCAGGGGAGAGCGTTTCGAGCGTTGGGCAGATACACCCAGGACAGGACACCAATCTATCACTGGGCACACACTCACTCACACAAACACACTCTATATGGGGCAATTTGGAGAACTCAATTGACTTGATCCATGTTTTTGGACTGTGGGAGGAAACCGGAGAACCCGGAGGAAACCCACGCAGACACGGGGAGAACATGGAAACTCCACCCAGATGGGGATTCGAACCGGGAATCCCTAGTGCTGAGAGGAGAACATGCTGACCACTAAGCCACCGTGCCGCCTATTATTATTATTATTATTGTACTTTATTAGTTGCAATAAAAACTGGTAATATCGGCTTTATATATCGTCACTTCTGTCGTCTAAATATCGGCATCGGCAATTAAAAAACCCATATCGGTCGATCACTACTCTACGCCACCGACGCCGTGCAGCTACGCAGACGTGGAGGTGGAGATCGGACGGCCCCGGGTCACAGAACCAGCTCTACGTCAGCCGTTTGATGAGAAGCCTTTCAGGATCTGGGTTTCTAAGGACGCTGCTGGCCGAGTTAGCATCATGTCGGTAAAATGAGCTGATTGGATCTGAAAGGCTGCTTTTCAAACAATCGGTAGCCTGAAGACAGTAGGAAAAACAAATCAAAGCTTTCAACTCCATGGTCATGGTTCAGGGTTTGGAATCTGGGGCTGCGGTACTGTCTGCAGGTTAGATGGACATGCAGCTATGGGTCCATTCTTGCAAAATAGCTTCAAAGTCCATTTGCAATCCTTTTATTACTACGGTGACAACAATCTACAGTGCCTACTCGTACCACGGCTCGGACGGGGCATAGCGTACGGCAGGCGTGCCCAATACGGCGATCCCACAGTGCATGTTGGTCGATCACCATACCACAGGTTTGAGGAAAAATGACGTATCAGCACTTTTATGCACAGAATTGGAAGCACTTATACACACATGCACACACACTAGAGTTAGAGGTGCTGAAAAAAATCGATTCTTCAAAGGATCGCGATTCCCAGACCTGGCGATTCTGAATCGATTCAAAATGATCAAAAATCGATTTTAAAATGCCTTTAAGTTTTATTTTTTGCCACTCTAACTCCCGAGCGTACTGCATATCGCATTATGTATCCACTCAGCCACTGTACAGCAAGCTGGTTAACCAGCTCTGAACTCTTTCAGGATCTCGGTTCTAACCAGATTCCTAAGAACACAGCTGATATAACGAGCTGTTTTAGATCTGAAAGGCTGAATCTCGTTCTGAATCGTGATCTCTATACCCATGCAAGTGACCTCTGCTTCTCCCCCATTCCCCTCTCTCTATTCCCAAACCCGGCGCTCAGCCACGCCCCCGTGCCTCAATTAGGTCTCATTTAAATGTACGTTATATTCAAAGTGATTATAAAGATGGGCGGGTCAATGGAATTGACTGGCGTACTGTTGTTATTATTATTATTATTATTATTATTACCACTTCCCAGTATACCTTGCAGTCGTGTTCCATGTGTTCTATGTCAGTCTTTGATCTGAACTCTTTCAGGATCTCGGTTCTAACCAGAGTCCTAAGTACGCAGCTGATATAATGAGCTGTTTTAGATCTGAAAGGCTGAATCTCGTTCTGAATCGTGATCTCTATCCCCATGCGAGTGACCTCTGCTCTCCCCCGTTCCCCTCTCTCTATTCCCAAACCCGGCGCTTGGCCACGCCCCCGTGCCTCAATTAGGTCTCATTGAAATGTACGTTATATTTAAAGTATTTATAAAGATGGGCGGGTCAATGGAATTGACTGGCGTACTGTTGTTGTTATTATTATTATTATTATTATTACCACTTCCCAGTATACCTTGCAGTCGTGTTCTATGTGTTCTATGTCAGTCTTTGATCTGAAATCTTTCAGGATCTCGGTTCTAACCAGATTCCTGAGAACGCAGCTGATATAATGAGCTGATTTAGATCTGAAAGGCAAAATCTCATTCTGAATCGTGATCTCTATCCCCATGCGAGTGACCTCTGCTCTCCTCCGTTCCCCTCTCTCTCTTTATATTCCCAAACCCGGCGCTTGGCCACGCCCCCGTGCCTCAATCAGGCCTCATTTAAATGTACGTTATATTCAAAGTGATTATAAAGATGGGCGGGTCAATGGAATTGACTGGCGTACTGTTTTTATTATTATTATTATTATTACCACTTTCCAGTATGCCTTGCAGTCGGGTTCTATGTGTTCTATGTCAGTCTTTGATCTGAACTCTTTCAGGATCTCGGTTCTAACCAGATTCCTAAGAACGCAGCTGATATAATGAGCTGATTTAGATCTGAAAGGCTGAATCTCGTTCTGAATCGTGATCTCTATCCCCATGCAAGTGACCTCTGCTTCTCCCCCGTCCCACTCACTCGCTATATTCCCAAACCCAGCGCTTGGCCACGCCCCCGTGCCTCAATCACGCCTCATTGAAATGTACGTTATATTCAAAGTGTTTATAAAAATGGGCGGGTCAATGGAATTGATTGGCGTACTGTTACGTACCGTAACTACCACCAATTATTATTATTACCACCTGGTTCATTATTACCACCTGGATCATTAGAACCCTGCAGTCGGGTTCTATGTGTTCTAAGTCAGCCGTTTGATCAGAACTCTTTCAGGATCTCGGTTCTAGCCAGATTCCTAAGAACACAGCTGATAAAATGAGCTGATTTAGATCTGAAAGGCTGAATCATGATCTCTACCCCATTTGAGTGACCTCAGCTCTCCCCCGTCCCACTCTCTCTCAATATTCCCAAACCCGGCGCTTGGCCACGCCCCCGTGCCTCAATCACGCCTCATTTAAATGTACGTTGCATTGAAACGGTTTATAAAAATGGGCGGGTCAATGGAATTGACTGGCGTACTGTTGTTATTATTATTATTATTACCACTTCCCAGTATACCTTGCAGTCGAGTTCTATGTGTTCTATGATCTGAAGTCTTTCAGGATCTAGGTTCTAGCCAGATTCCTAAGAACACAGCTGATAAAATGAGCTGATTTAGATCTGAAAGGCTGAATCATGATCTCTACCCCATTTGAGTGACCTCTGCTCTCCCCCGTCCCACTATCTCTCTTTATATTCCCAAACCCGGCGCTTGGCCACGCCCCCGTTCCTCAATCACGCCTCATTTCAATGTATGCTGCATGTATGCTGTGTTTATAAAAATGGGCGGGTCAATGGAATTGACTGGGATACTGTTACGTACCAAAACTATGACCAATTATTATTATTATTATTATTATTATTATTATTATTATTATTATTATTATAATTATTATTATTGCCACTTCCCAGTATACCTTGCAGCTGGGTTCTATGCGTTTTATGTTTTATAGTGTTCTGTTTGGGGTCGTAGGGATTTGAATGCAGGTCGTAGGGAGTGTCGTAAGTTTGTGTTGTAGCTGTGTGTGTTTGCTTGTTCGGGTGGGGGGGGGGGTTGCCCTTTAGGGCAAACGTGGGTCATGTCCTCGAGCCAAAGAGTCTAGGAAACATCTTTTCATGTTATTTGGTGGAGAGTGTTGAATAAAAGAGCAATTTCTGTGAAAATGGCAACCCAGAGCCGAGTCTTGTCTCTGCTGGTTTCCCGAAACCAACACGAGGTGTGTACACAGCTTTCAACATCACGATCGCGATGACCTGTCCAGCGGAAAAAGCCGATCTCGGGTCAGAACAGTGTGGGCACACCTGACGTACGGCTACCGGGTATCTCTACACAAGCTGCAAGAAACTTCAACCATCAGGAGCCATGCACGAAACCGTGAGAGACCACATGGTCCTCCATCTCCCCTCTTGAAGACCGGTGTACCAGTTGCACTCCCCACCCCACCCCACCACCCCCACCCACACCCCACCTCCGCCGCAGGTGTCGGAGGCAGACAGCGCGCACAACATGCAGTGGAAGAGGAGATGTAGCATTGTGCAAGAGACAGGCAGCCGAGAAAGTCGTCGAGCGGCTCGTTCCCAGGTCCGGCTTGCTGCGGCGCTACCGATGGCGGTACCTTTGGATGTGGGCCGGGCTGGTGGGGCTCGTAAGTCGGGGGCTCGGGATCAGGCTGGGGCAGGGGTTCGGGATCTGGGGTGGAGGGGTTAAGTGGGTCGGCCTGAGCGGTGCCGCTTGGTTCCTTGGGGCTCGTGACGGCTAGCGGTGAAGTGGGCTCGACAGCAGGGGGCACTGCTGGGGGGAAGGAGGGCAGGATGACAGTAGCCTCAGCCTGCTGCGGAGCACGGGGAGGGGGGGGCAAAGAGGTTATAGATACACGCCACCAAAAGCACAAAGCATTTCAATACCTCAATACCTGGATGCAAACACGTGACTGACGGCTATTTAAGTAAACACAGCTGAACGGCACGTATTTACAGTATTTACAGTATTTAAAGTATTTAAAGTATTTACAGTATTTACAGTATAATCTTTAAGCCAAACTCCATTTCCGGCTGTTTTAAAGGAAGTCGTCTGCAATAAACTGTGTGTTTAATGTTAGCATGCTGTATAAACTCATTAGTCATCAGCTTTGTCCATTTTATTAGCTCTAATAACTAGGGGTGAGCTGCAATATTCGCCGATTCGCCGATTCGATTCGGAGAACCGTAGTCGACTATGAACCTCATAGTCGAATGTACCATTTTGACCACATGGGGGCGCCCATGGCTGCTGCTAAGCATTAGTTTTGACATGAAATGTCTTTGTTTTCGTTATATATATAGCCTTTTGTCAAATAAAATCATCCTAATTTCTGTTAATATTTTTTTTAAATGATGTGTGCGCTTTAACAATAGGCTACAAATTAATAAAGCAAGTAAAGTATAAAAAAAAAATCTTTTTTAAAAACTATGCTTATAGCACCATCTTGTGGTGAAATTTTAACTGATTCGACTATCGGTCGACTATAGGGAAAATCTGACGAATCAGATTCGACTATGAAAATCCTTATTTGAAGACACCCCTACTAATAACTATATAGATGATCTTTTAGTTGTAAAATAACAACCGGCCACTAGGGGCCGCTTGGAGCAAGATTTCCACAGCTTGGTCTGTATGACGTCACGGCTGCTGTCAGATATCACGTCAGCTTGTTCTTGGGAGTTTGAGGTTGCTTTGAGACAATGTTCTATTAATGTGTATTAAAATCACAATCTAAAAGGGTATTTAGTCAATGGGGTGGCATGGTGGCTTAGTGTTTAGCATGTTCTCCCTCTCAGTGCTAGGGATTCCCAGTTTGAATCCCAATCTGGGTGGAGTTTCCATGTTCTCCCAGTGTCTGCGTTTTCTCCCACAGTCCAAAAACATGGCTCAAGTCAATTGAATGCACCAAATTGCCCCATATAGAGTGTGTATGTGTAAGTGAGTGTGTGCCCAGTGATAGATTGGTGTCCTGTCCTGGGTGTATCTGCCCAGCGCCCGAAACGTTCTCCCCTGGATGGACATGGGGAACCCCCCCACGACCCTGATAGAGGATAAAGCGGAAGATAACGGATGGACGAATATTTAGTCAATAGGGTGGCACAGTGGCTTAGTGTTTAGCATGTTCTCCTCTCAGCACTAGAGATTCCCGATTCGAATCCCAATCTGGGTGGAGTTTCCATGTTCTCCCCGTGTCTGCGTGGATTTCCTCCGGGTTCTCTGGTTTCCTCCCGCAGTCCAAAAACATGGATCAAGGTCAAGTGAGTTCTCCAAATTGCCCCATATAGAGTGTGATTGTGTGTCTGTGTGAGTGACACAAACGTTCTCCCCTGGATGGGCATGGGGAACCCCTCCGCGACCCTAGTAGAGGATAAAGTGGAAGATAATGGATGGATGGATATTTAGTCAATGGCAGCAAAATGCCAAAAAGTGGAAAAGAGGGGCAATTCTAAAATTCTGTGTGTGTGTGGGGGGGGGGGGATGAAAGCCTATTGATTACAAGAGATTCCTTAGAGTTCTCCTGATTATCTAGTTTAGTGTGATAGGATCATGAGACCAAAAGAACCTGGAATAACACTCATCAGCACATTTTCTTTTTGCCGGTGACACACATCACGTTTGATTATATTATTTTATAATGTGTACAGCACCAGTCAAAAGTTTGGGCGCACCCCCTTCTTGCTTAGTTATCTACTGTCTCCACTTCTCATAGAGATGGACTTTTTAGTTTAATAATTCCAGACTGTAGTCCATCTGTGTTCTTTGCTGTTGTTAGTTCTCTGTTGGTTCTCTGTTCTCTGTTGGTCAGGAGCATCACAGAACAGGTATCATTTGGGTGGTGGATTGTTTCTGGTCAGTTCTGCAGTGACACTGATGTGGTGAGGGGGGTTTTAGTGCAGCAGTGCTGCTGGAGGTTCATTTAAACACCTCAGTGACACTGCTGGGATAGGAATAATGCCCCCACCCAATAATACCTGCTCTGTGGGGGTACTATTGGGGTTCTGACCATTAGAACAGAGTAAAGGGGACGTACAGTATGTACTGTAGAACACAAACAGATGGACTACAGAATGGAATTGTAGAACTACAAAGTCCATCTTTACGGAACGTGAACCTGACCACATGGACAATGGTCCTGTATGATAAAAACACTGTAACAGAAAGGTTCAAAGCACTCTATTAATATATATATATAATATATATATGACCGGGACATCCCTAAATAATTATATATTTTAAAGTTCCACAGTGGATTCCGTCACATCCTTTAGAACGTGAACGCCGTACCTGCTGCGGAGCCGGCATCTTGAACCCGGTGGACTCCATGCGGTTCAGGGGCTCGGCGGCAGGAGCCGGGTGCTGGTACCCGGGGTAAGCTGGAACATCCTGGATGACGGGTGGGTCCTCCCGGACAGGTTCTGAGGATCGGGTGATGGCGGGCTCGCTGGGTAAGCCCACCTCGTCGTTCAGGGTCTCGTCCAGCTCCTGGTCGGTATAGGCTCCGCCCTCCGTGTCGGTGTCCTCGTAGTCGGACGTGTGGCGGCTGTCTGTGCTGTACATACTGTACTCACTGCCCGGCGCCGACAGGTAGGACAGGCGGTCGTCGTGGATGTCCAAGTCGTCCTCTGGAGCGCCATCAGCCTGGGGAATGAATAATGGGATTTTAGATTTTAGTTAAAGGGCTCTCATATGTACTCGGTTCTGATTGGCTAGACACAATGCAATTCCTCCAATGGGCAACTGCGAAGCAATAGAATTTATTTCTTTAGTAAGTAGCTGTATAATTCATTCATTCATTATCTTCTGCTTTTTCCTCTATTAGGGTCGTGAGGGGGGGTTCCCCATGTCCATCCAGGGGAGAACGTTTTGGGCGCTGGGCAGATACACCCAGGACAGGACACCAATCTATCACTGGACACACACTCACTCACACAGACACACTCTATATGGGGCAATTTGGAGAATTCAATTGACTTGATCCATGTTTTTGGACTGTGGGAGGAAACCGGAGAACCCGGAGGAAACCCACACGGACAGGGGGAGAACATGGAAACTCCACCCAGATGGGGATTAAAACCGGGAATCACTAGTGCTGAGAGGAGAACATGCTAACCACTAAACCACTGTGCCGCCCGACCCCAATTACCCTGTTCTTTTAAAGTTATAATTTCATCCATTATCTTCTGCTTTATCCTCTATTAGGGTCTCGGGGGGGGAAGGGGGTGGGGGGGGGAGTTTCCCCATGCCCATCCAGGGGAGAACGTTTCGGGGGCAGGGCAGATACGCCCAGGACAGGACGCCAATCTATCACTGGGCACACACTCACTCACACAGACACACTCTATATGGGGCAATTTGGAGAACTCAAATGAGCTTGATCCATGTTTTTGGACTGTGGGAGAAAACCGGAGAACCTGGAGGAAACCCACACGGACAGGGGGAGAACATGGAAACTCCACCCAGATGGGGATTAAAACCGGGAATCACTAGTGCTGAGAGGAGAACATGCTAACCACTTAACCACTGTGCCGCCCGACCCCAATTACCCTGTTCTTTTAAAGTTATAATTTCATCCATTATCTTCTGCTTTATCCTCTATTAGGGTCACGGGGGGGTTCCCCATGTCCATCCAGGGGAGAACATTTCGGGCGCTGGGCAGATACACCCAGGACAGGACGCCAATCCATCGCTGGACACACACTCACTCACACAAACACACTCTATATGGGGCAATTTGGAGAACTCAATTAACTTGATCCATGTTTTTGGATTGTGGGAGGAAACCGGAGAACCCGGAGGAAACCCACACAGACATGGGAGAACATGGAAACTCCACCCAGATTGGGATTGGAAACGGGAATCCCTAGTGCTGAGAGGAGAACATGCTAACCACTAAACCACCGTGCCACCCTAGCTGTATAATACGCGGGATATTAGACAGATGGTCGTGGTAGCTCAGTGGTTAGGGTGTTCAATCTGAAGGTTGGGGGTTCGAATCCCAGGTCCACTGAAGTTCCCAATGTGGCTCCTTGAGCGAGACCCTTAACCCTCATAGCTTCAGAAGTCCTGTGTTCTGACCCCAACCGTTAAGTTGGGACACTTGTAAGCCGCTTTGGATTAAAACGTCTGTTAAATGAACAAATGTGAATGTACTCGACCTCCGCGTGAACCATGTAGAGGCTTCTAGAGCTTTACATACCTTGCCCTCAGAAACCCAGACCAGCTGGTTCTGCTGCTGTTGGATGTTCTCCTTGAGTGCTCCATACCAGCCGTCATTCATGTTGTTCATATTAATAATGGCTGAAAGTCAAAGATGGAGAATTAAATATATACAGCTTTCTATATTAGGCTCCTGGTTTTTTAACTGTTTAATTTGTGATCATGCACAGTAGGGGTGAGCTGCAATATTCGCTGATTCGACGATTCGATTCGGAGAACCGTAGTCGACTATGAACCTCATAGTCGAATGTACCATTTTGACCACATGGGGGCGCCCATGCCTGCTGCTAAGCATTAGTTTTTACATGAAATGTCTTTGTTTTCGTTATATATATAGCCTTTTGACAAATAAAATCATCCTAATTTCTGTTAATATTTTTTTAATGATGTGTGCGCTTTAACCCATTTACGGTGCTCTAGAAAATCAAGTAAAATATTTAAAAAATCTTTTTTAAAAACCACGCTTATAGCGCCATCTTGTGGTGAAATTTTAACTGATTCCACTATCAGTCGACTGTAGGGAAAATCTGACGAATCAGATTCGACTATGAAAATCCTTAGTTGAAGACACCCCTAATGCACAGTATAGGTGTCAAACTCAAGGCCCGCGGGCCATATCTGGCCTGTAAGGTCATTTCACGTTTAAATTTATATTAAATTTTATTGATATTTCCAGGTTTTTTTGCTCATATTTTGACTTTGTATGCTTTACAGGGACATATTTTATTTATTCATTCATTCATTCATTATCTCCCGCTTTATCCTCTATTAGGGTCGTGGTGGGGTTCCCCATGCCCATCCAGGGGAGAACGTCTCGGGCGCTGGGCAGATACACCCAGGACAGGACACCAATCTATCACTGGGCACACACTCACTCACACAGACACACTCTATATGGGGCAGTTTGGAGAATTCAATTGACTTGAACCATGTTTTTGGACTGTGGGAGGAAACCGGAGAACCCGGAGGAAACCAACACGGACACGGGGAGAACATGGAAACTCCACCAAGATGGGGATTCAAACTGGGAATCCCTAGTCAAGGTTAATTAAATTCTCCAAATTGCCCCATATAGAGCGTGTTTGTGTGAGTGAGTGTGTGCCCAGTGATAGATTGGCGTCCTGTCCTGGGTGTATCTACCCGGCGACCGAAACGTTCTGCCCTGGATGGACATGGGGAACCCCCCCCAAGACCCTAATAGAGGATAAAGCGGAAGATAATGGATGAATGAATAAATGAAAGATTCTTTAATGTTAACCTGCATTTTATTCCCATCAACACGAAACCAAAACCCTAATCTTATTTTGCTGTTTAAACTGGAACCAGTGGAAGGTTTCAGAGTTCTAAGTTCTAAGTTCTAAGTGCAGTGGGAACACTCTTTAGTCATTTATTTCCAACATACTGGTGAAAAGGTGGTGGTTGTTCTTCCTCAGTTTCAGAGCTCTCTCGTACAGTTTCCTGGCACTCTTTCGAGACTCCGGGCAGAGCCGGGTCCTCATGTTCTTCACGCCCTGTTTGCTGTCTGGGTTCAGGAACACCACGATGGGGTACCACTGAGCATAGTTCAGCCGATCCACAGCATTGGGGGTGATGTCCAGCACGGCATGCTTATCCTGGCGGGAGACAGAGGGCACACAGCGGCGGGGTCAGAGGACGAGAGCTCGGAGTTCAGGCGGGAGGCTTAATGGCGTGGTTAAGAGCGCGGACACTCACGCGATCGATGATCTGTTTAATGGTATGGAGACGGATGATGCCAGAGCTGCGCTGGTCGGTGCCTGCATCTCTGGGTTCACTTTCTGAAAAAAAAAAAGAGAAGAAGACGGAAAGCTTTTAATGGAAGGTGAAAAGGATTTAAAGAAATTAAAAGCATTGTAAATAAAATGTTTTAAAACATCAGCCTGAAATAAAACGCCACAGCAGGCATCGGGTGCTTTCACATCACAGGACCCTTTATATATATATATATATATATATATATATATATATATATATATAGATATATATATATATATATATATATATATATATATATATATATATATATATATATATATATAGATATATATATAGATACACAGTAAATACATGCTCATGCCCATCCAGGGGGGGGGGGAAACGTTTAGGGCGCTGGGCAGACACACACACACACATACACACTCTATATGGGGCAATTTGGAGAATTCAATTGACCTTGATCCAAGCTTTTGGACTGTGAAAGGAAACCGGAGAACCTGGAGGAAACCCACACGGACACGGGGAGAACAGGGAAACTCCACCCAGATTCGAACCGGGAATCAATAGTGCTGAGAGGAGAACATGCTAACCACTAAACCACCGTGCCACCAATATATCAATACATACATACACACACACACACACATACATACATATATATATATATATATATATATATATATATACACACATCATACATACATATATATATATATATATATATATATATATATATATATATATATATATATATATATATAAACAAACTAAACATCTAAACTTCTCCCAAAGCCTAAAAGTATCTGAATCACAGACAAAAATTATTTTTTGTCCATAAATACTTATTAAATAATTCCAAATGTTCTCTCTGCTTCAAGGTAAACTGAATGCTCCAAATTGCCCCATATATATTGTGTGTGACTGTGTGCCCAGCGATAAATTGGCGCCCTGTCCAGGGTGCATCTGTCCAGCCTCTGAAACGTTCTCCCCTTCCCGCCCCCGGCGACCCTATATAATAAATGAATGAATAAAATCTAACAAAACTATTTGTTCACAAGTGTTCTGGTTACCCAGCCCCAAAACCTTCTGGTTTTCATTTATTTTCCAGAATGTTCCACAAAACAATTACAACAGCAGCTGAGTCTGAACTAATAATCATGTGTCAGTGAGAATCCAGCCTCCAACAAGAACCTGGAGCACCATGGGGTTAAAAGGAGGAACCGTACTCACTTGCAAGCTCAAAGATGTCTGGTTGTTCTCTTGAGAGTTTTTCTCGGGCAACATCAGCAATGGGACCGAATATAACCACAGGTCTCAGGAAACCAGCTGTCAATCAAGAGAGGAAACATTACAATCAATAGAGAGCTTTATGGTCATTGTACATGATGCAATGAAATTCAGAGTGGAACCTCTTAACGATCAAGAACCAACGACAGAGAACATGTACCCATAGAAACATTCAATACGTTTGTAAGTGTATAAAATAATAATGATATTAAAATATATAATATAAAACACAGATGTATTATAATATGATAGCAGCAACTAGCATAGCAAAATATAAAATAGAAATACATTTATACACATATACTGACAAACAGACATACACACACACATTATATATATATATATATATATATAGGGTGGCACGATGGTTTAGTGGTTAGCATGTTCTCCTCTCAGCGCTAGGGATTCCCGGTTCGAACCTCAATCTGGATGGAGTTTCCATGTTCTCCCCGTGTCCGTGTGGGTTTCCTCCGGGTTCTCCGGTTTTCTCCCACAGTCCAAAAACATGGATTCAAGGTCAATTGAATTCACCAAATTGCCCCATATAGAATGTGTCTGAGTGAGTGAGTGTGTGCCCAGTGATAGATTGGCGCCCTGTCCTGGGTGTATCTGCCCAGCGCCCGAAACGTTCTCCCCTGGATGGGCATGGGGAACCCCCCCCCCCTAATAGAGGGTAAAGCGAAAGATAATGGATGAAATTATAACTTTAAAAGAACAGGGTAATTGGGGTCGGGTGGCACAGTGGCTTAGTGGTTGGCATGTTCTCCTCTCAGCACTAGGGATTCCCGGTTCGAATCCCAATCTGGGTGGAGTTTCCATGTTCTCCCCGTGTCCGCGTATCTGTATCTGCCCAGCGCCCAAACGTTCTCCCCTGGATGGGCATGGGGAACCCCCTCCCGCGACCCTAATATAGGATAAAGCGGAAGATAATGGAAGATAATGGAAGATAATGGAAGATAATGGATGGATGAAAGTATATATATATATATATATATGCATGATAGCAGCCATATGGTATTGGTGGTACAAAGTAACAGAATAATGCAAGTAATGAATGAGTAAGTTCTTAAAGGTGTGCAAACGAAGCAGGTGAGTAAGAAACGGATCAGTAAAAAACCCAAAATAATGGATTTAATGTCCGTCTACCTTCTCTGAGGACCACTCTCTCGTAAGCGGGGAACTTGGTCTGGACAGGCTGTGCCGAAAGATCTTCTCTACTTTTCCTCAAGTTCCTCTTAGAGCTGCGCAGTCCGCGGAACCTCCAGAAATCTGCCCGGTCCCCTCCTGCCGTCTTGGGAAGTGTGTACTGCACACTGGACAGTTGCTCGGCTCTACAAAATAAACACCGGTCAAAAGTTTGGACACACCTCCGTCTTACTCCATTATCTATTGTCTCCAGATGGACTTTGTAGTTTTATAATTCCAGACTGTAGTCCATCTGTGTTCTTTGTTGTTGTTGGTTCTCTGATCTCTGTTGGTCAGGAGCATCACAGAACAGGTATCATTTGGGTGGTGGATTGTTTCTGGTCAGTTCTGCAGTGACACTGATGTGGTGAGGGGGTTTTAGTGCAGCAATGCTGCTGGAGTTTCATTTATAAAACGTGTCGTTCCAATCCTTAAATCTGATTGGCTGTGTCATTTGTCCACCCGTGACATTATTGACAATAATGTACACCTCTGACCAGTTCACATCCGTATCAATGAACAACACACCAAACATTATTTATTAATGTTTTTTGTATCATTATTTAACTGTGTAAAAATTCATTCATTCATCCATTATCTCCCGCTTTATCCTCTATTAGGGTCGCGGTGGGGTTCCCCATGCCCATCCAGGGGAGAACGTCTCGGGCGCTGGGCAGATAGACCCAGGACAGGACGCCAATCCATCGCTGGGCACACACTCACTCACACAGACACACTCTATATGGGGCAATTTGGAGAACTCAATTGACTTGATCCATGTTTTTGAACTGTGGGAGGAAACCGGAGAACCCGGAGGAAACCCACGCGGACACGGGGAGAACATGGAAACTCCACCCAGATTGGGATTCGAACCGGGAATCCCTAGCGCTGAGAGGCGAACGTGCTAACCACTAAGCCACCGTGCCACCCGCTGTGTAAAAATTATTTTAATTAATTTAATTATTCAACTGTTATTAATGCAATTTATGTAAATAATGTATTTATTGCACTTCTGGTTAGATGCCAACTACATTTCATTGGCCCTGTACTTGTAAAGTTAAATCTAATCTAATTATGTTTTTCATAAACTGCGTTCTGTAATTTGGCCACTAGATGGCCGTTTTTGCTTGTCAGAAAAATCTGTTCATAAATTAATAAAATCTGTTAATTAAATTCCTGTTAATAAGTGTTAACTTTAAAAACTAGACTAGATTTCATCACGGAAGACAAGTTTAATAACAATTTGGCTTTTAATAAACTGATTTATAAATCAAACCCTGTTCGAAACCATTTCGTAAAGCCGTTTGGTAAAGGAGAGAGCATGCATTATTGTGAATAAATCACAGGAAAGGTGTTACCTGACTCTGCTCCACATCATACTGATCACATGGTTTTGTGTATACTGTATTTTGATTGGTCAGTCAGGGTTGTCTGTAATTGCTTATAGGACATGCTCCTGCTGCACTACGACCGAAGCAACACAACTGCTTTTGGATCAATACAATCATTTTTTATTTAACATTTAGTGCCAAGCATTTGATTACTTCAGTAATTAGCTGTGTACTGAATGACATAATATACAGCAGCTTGGTCATTACCGTGAAATAACCCCGCGGGGACGATATAATCCTGATGAGGTAATGACTCGCTTACAGTATATCATCACTTGGTGCAGTGCAGTGTGTGAACTAAGTGTGAACTAGAAAGTTAAAAAATTATGTCTTATATACACACACACACACATACATATATATATATATATATATATATATATATATACACACATACATATACACGCACACACATCATACACATATATACATACACATACATACATATATATATATATATATATATACACATATACATATATATATATATATATATATATATATATATATATATATATTATATATATATTGATTCGATGATTCGATTCGGAGAACCGTAGTCGACTATGAACCTCATAGTCGAATGTACCATTTTGACCACATGGGGCGCCCATGGCTGCTGCTAAGCATTAGTTTTTACATGAAATGTCTTTGTTTTCGTTATATATATATATATATAGCTTTTTGTCAAATAAAATCATCATAATTTCTAGAAAAAAAAACAAAAAACAAAAACAAAAAAAAAGGTTTTCTTTTGTTAGAAAAACAAGTAAAATATATTTTAAAAAATCTTTTTTTAAAAACTACGCTTATAGCGCCATCTTGTGGTGAAATTTTAACTGATTCGACTATCAGTCGACTATAGGGAAAATCTGACGAATCAGATTCGACTATGAAAATCCTTAGTTGAATACACCCCTAATATATATATATATATATATATGTTTGTGTGTGTGTGTGTGTGTATAAGACATAAGTTATAAATATATATACACACACGCACACACATACATACATCATTATCTTCTGCTTTATCCTCTGATAGGGTCACAGGGGAGAACGTTTCGGGCGCTGGGCAGATACACCCAGGACAGGACACCAATCCATCGCACACACTCACTCACACAGACACACTCTATATGGGGCAATTTGGATCAATTGACCTTGATCCATTTTTTTGGACTGTGGGAGGAAACCTGAGTGTGTGTGTGTGTGTGTGTGTGTGTGTGTGTGTGCAACACACATATACATATACACACATATATATGTAATATATATATGTATATGTAATATATATATATATATTACAATATCAGTAAGCACAACTACAAATACATTAGTAAATGAATCAGCGCTGGCTGCGTCTCTCTCTGCACCTGTTCTTGTTGGGGATGATGCCCCTCTCCACCTCCTGGTGGTTCTTTCCGATGCGGATGGCGAGCCAGGAGCCGAGCTTGCCGTTGTACAGTGTATCCACTACTCGAAAGACCTCCCCCTTATTAAAGCTCAGGCCATAAGGAGACTCCTTCTCGTACTCGAAATGAGTCCTGATGTAAAACGAGTCCCCCACGTCGGACTCCACAATCCTGCGATAGACTGCAGAGGAAGAAAACAAAAACAACAACAACAACATTTATTAAACAGTGAAAGCTACTCTTGCCGGTCATGTTGGATGAACCTGGTCCGTTCGATCAGGTCCCCTCACTGTACAGACGCTTGTTGAGTTGAGTTACAGACTCGAGTTTTTTTTGGGTGTAACTGTTCAATCTACATTAATCTAATTTATAAATACAATTAAAAAAGTGTCCTAATCCAACTAATTAACTTCAGGTCTAAACTTTCGAATCCTTTGTGTTTGGGACGCTTAACTCAGCAACTTGTGTTTACAATATTTCTGTAAGGATATATTTTCTAAGGGTTTAGCATGTTCTCCTCTCAGCACTAGGGATTCCCGGTTCGAATACCCATCTGGGTGGAGTTTGCATGTTCTCCCCGTGTCTGTGTGGGTTTCCTCTGGGTTCTCCGCTTTCCTCCCACAGTCCACAAAAATGGATCAAGGTCAATTGAATTCTCCAAATTGCCCCATATAGAGCGTGTCTGTGTGAGTGAGTGTGTGTCCAGCGATAGATTGGTGTCCTGTCCTGGGTGTATCTGCCCAGCGCCCGAAACGTTCTCCCCTGGATGGGCATGGGGAACCCCCCCCCGCAACCCTAATAGAGGATAAAGCGGAAGATAATGGACGGATGGATGTATTTTCTATATATTTACATTATTAAGTCATTCAGCAGATGCTTTTATCCAAAGCGACTTACAAATATCCCAAACTTAAGGGTTGGGGTCAGAGCACAGGGTTCATCACAACATCCCTGGAGAAACAAAGGTTAAGGGTCTTGCTCAAGGACCCACACTGGTAACTTTAGAGGACCTGGGATTTGAACCCCCAACCTTCAGATTGATAGCCGAACACCCTGACCACTGATAAAAACTAAAATTGGGTGGGCAGCCTAAACCTAAATCAGTGGCATATCAGTGCTGTTACTCATTCTAGCTTCTATCTGGAGAATATGCAACATTAATAAGACGAAGCTGAACGTCCTCACCGTCCTTCTTTTTCTGAGCCAGAATAGTGACGTCCTCGCCTTTGGGCAGATCCAGAAGAAAGAGCACGGCCTCCTCACGGATGATATTTGCAAAATCGACATTGTTGACCTGTAGAGAGAGCGTATGAAGGGGAACGTCATCAACACGGCTTTATTTAACATCAGACTGGAATCAGTTCACTGCGGAGCGTGTGTGGGGGTGAGAGTGTGGAGAGGGAGTGTGGGGGTGAGAGTGTGGGGGTGAGAGTGTGGGGGTGAGAGTGTGGGGGTGAGAGTGTGGGGGAGGGAGTGTGGGGGTGGGTGAGAGTGTGGGGGTGAGAGTGTGGGGGTGAGAGTGTGGGGGTGAGAGTGTGGGGGAGGGAGTGTGGGGGTGAGAGTGTGGGGGTGAGAGTGTGGGGTGAGAGTGTGGGGGGTGAGAGTGTGGGGGTGAGAGTGTGGGGGTGAGAGTGTGGGGGTGAGAGTGTGGGGGTGAGAGTGTGGGGAGAGGAGAGTGTGTGGGGAGGGAGAGTGTGGGGGAGGGAGAGTGTGGGGGAGGGAGAGTGTGGGGGAGGGAGAGTGTGGGGGGGGAGAGTGTGGGGGAGGGAGAGTGTGGGGTGGGAGTGTGGGGGTGGGAGTGTGGGGGTGGGAGTGTGAGTGTGGGGGTGAGAGTGTGGGGGTGAGAGTGTGGGGGGTGAGAGTGTGGGGGTGAGAGTGTGGGGGTGAGAGTGTGGGGGTGAGAGTGTGGGGGTGAGAGTGTGGGGGTGAGAGTGTGTGGGGTGAGAGTGTGGGGGTGAGAGTGTGGGGGTGAGGGTGTGGGGGTGAGGGTGGGGGGAGTGAGGGTGGGGGGGGTGAGAGTGGGGGGGTGAGAGTGTGGGGGGAGAGAGTGTGGGGGGAGAGAGTGTGGGGGGAGAGAGTGTGGGGGGTGAGAGTGTGGGGGTGAGAGTGTGGGGGTGAGAGTGTGGGGGTGAGAGTGTGGGGGTGAGAGTGTGGGGGTGAGAGTGTGGGGTGAGAGAGTGTGGGGAGAGAGAGAGTGTGGGGAGAGAGAGTGTGGGGGTGAGAGTGTGGGGGTGAGAGTGTGGGGGAGAGAGTGTGGGGGTGAGAGTGTGGGGAGAGAGAGTGTGGGGGAGGGAGAGTGTGGGGGAGGGAGAGTGTGGGGGAGGGAGAGTGTGGGGGAGGGAGAGTGTGGGGGAGGGAGAGTGTGGGGGAGGGAGAGTGTGGGGGTGGGAGTGTGGGGGTGGGAGTGTGGGGGTGGGAGTGTGAGTGTGGGGGTGAGAGTGTGGGGGGTGAGAGTGTGGGGGTGAGAGTGGGGGGTGAGAGTGTGGGGGTGAGAGTGTGGGGGTGAGAGTGTGGGGGTGAGAGTGTGGGGGGTGAGAGTGTGGGGAGAGAGAGTGTGGGGAGAGAGAGTGTGGGGGAGAGAGAGTGTGGGGGTGAGAGTGTGGGGGTGAGAGTGTGGGGGTGAGAGTGTGGGGGTGAGAGTGTGGGGGTGAGAGTGTGGGGGTGAGAGTGTGGGGGTGAGAGTGTGGGGGTGAGGGTGTGGGGGTGAGGGTGTGGGGGTGAGGGTGGGGGGGTGAGGGTGGGGGGGGTGAGAGTGGGGGGTGAGAGTGTGGGGGGTGAGAGTGTGGGGGGAGAGAGTGTGGGGGGAGAGAGTGTGGGGGGAGAGAGTGTGGGGGGTGAGAGTGTGGGGGTGAGAGTGTGGGGGGTGAGAGTGTGGGGGGTGAGAGTGTGGGGGTGAGAGTGTGGGGGTGAGAGTGTGGGGGTGAGAGTGTGGGGGTGAGAGTGTGGGGGTGAGAGTGTGGGGGGTGAGAGTGTGGGGGGTGAGAGTGTGGGGGGGAAAAGTGTGGGGGTGAGAGTGTGGGGGGTGAGAGTGTGGGGGGTGAGAGTGTGGGGGTGAGAGAGTGTGGGGAGAGAGAGTGTGGGGAGAGAGAGTGTGGGGAGGAGAGAGTGTGGGGGGAGAGAGAGTGTGGGGGGAGAGAGAGTGTGGGGGGTGAGAGAGTGTGGGGGGTGAGAGAGTGTGGGGGGTGAGAGAGTGTGGGGGGTGAGAGAGTGGGGGTGAGAGTGTGGGGTGAGAGTGTGGGGGTGAGAGTGTGGGGGTGAGAGTGTGGGGGTGAGAGTGTGGGGGTGAGAGTGTGGGGAGGGAGTGTGGGGTAAGTCTTTGGTTTGATTTGTCCCTTTACACACTCGTGGTTAAGTTAACAAGTTAATAAATCTTTTAATTAATTATTAAAGTCACATCGACCTGACCAGAAACAGGTTTAAATTAGGGCTTATCCCAGCAGTTGGCCTGCATGTCAACATAATGATCAGGGTGGTGCTGAATAACTTCATTAATAATGCGTGTTATTGAGACAGACTTGGTGTCAGCGTCTCTGTGCATCTTCACGACTCTTGTGTAACGTCACAGCATGTGTCCTGAGTGTGTGTGTGTGTGTGTGTGTGTGTGTGTGTGTATATATATATATATATACATATATACATCAGTGATTCTCAATTATTTTCTGTTAAGCCCCCCCTAGGAAGAAGAGAACTTTTTGCGCCCCCCCACAGTACATGACAAAATGGGATGAAAAAGTATTTTTACACGCCCACTGTAGTATGATTTGTCTATAAATTTGTTATAAATACCCCTCTTTTATAACAATGTCTCCTTATTAACAATAAAGAAAATAAAAAGGGAAGAAATATAGATCAACTTAGAACAAAGAATCATTTGATTAACTTTGTTTTTTAGTTTGTAACAGAAACGAATGAAATCCTGATTTAAACCAGAAACATTTTTGAACTGACTGCCATTTGATACTGAAAAATGAAATTAAATAAAATCAATAAATAATAATAAATTCAAATTCATCAGCAATATTAATTCTGGAGCACAATTTATTAACACTTTAACCTACAAAACAAAAATGAATACGACAATTTGTGTTTTTTTTTTTTTTTTTTTTTTTGAGGAAGTCAGAAGTCATGTCTCCAACGCGCCCGTTTTGCAGCGCACAGCTTTTTCTGTAGTAGTTTTCATAAAGCGTTATGTTTGCTGGTTATATTCGTCACGTTTACGATTTAAAAACTAAAGCGGTTATCAGCGTGATTGGGGTGTAATGTCTTTAAGTAACGCCTTCATTTATTTGGCTTCACGCTGTCCACTGCCAACATTTAAAGACACAGCGGACACACCGCTCTTTCTTCGTCTCCACCTTCAGTTAGAGTGAAGTTACAGTTACAGTGAAGCCAGGCGCTACGTTCACTTCCACATTTAGTTTTCGGTTGACTTTTGTTGCTCTCATTATTTTCGTCTCTCTCCTCGTCTCTGTTAAATATTTCTCCATGTTTTCTCTTGAGGGTTTGTTCAGTTCACTTAATATCACTTGCTCTGTGATATCTTGTTATGCGCCCCCCATGCACCGCACTGCGCCCCCCCAGGGGGGCGCGCCCCACTATTTGAGAAGCACTGGCATACATACATGTACATATATATATATATATATATATAATATATATATATATATATATATATAGGGGTGGCACAGTGGCTTAGTGTTTAGCATGTTCTCCTCTCAGCACTAGGGATTCCCGGTTCAAATCCCAATCTGGATGGAGTTTCCATGTTCTCCCCGTGTCCGCGTGGGTTTCCTCCCACAGTCCAAAAACATGAATTAAGGTTTACTGACTTCTTCAAATTGCCCCATATAGAGTGTGTGTGTGTCCAGTGATAGATTAGTGTCCTGTCCTGGGTGTATCTGCCCAGCGCCCGAAACGTTCTCCCCTGGATGGGCATGGGGAACCCCCCCCCCCGTAAAGGATAAAGCAGAAGATAATAGATGGAGATATATATATATCCGTCTCACCCTGAGTATTTGGTCTCCCTCCTCCAGACCCTCTTTAGCAGCAGGACTGTCCTCCAAAACGCCGGCCACAAAAATGCCCACGTCGTTGCCTCCAGCCAGCCGCAGCCCCACACTCTCTCCCTTTTTGAACTTGACCAGCTTCATACTGGGTCTTCAAAAAAAATTTGATTAATGATTATATAACCTCTATGTTCGTTAATTCACCGAGACAATTCTGACGATTAACGAGAGAAAGAAAAGTACCGAAGAATGCTGTCGTCGTGGGTCACACTGGGCAGGGGGGCATCGGCCGGACTGACGGGCAAGTCCACATCGGGCTGACCGGGTTGAGCGTACACAGGTTTAGGTTCTGTGAGGAACAATAAAGAAACGGTCAATTTAATTACATTATATATACACATGTAGGGCGGCACGGTGGCTTAGTGGTTAGCATGTTCTTCTCTCAGCACTATGGATTCCCGGTTCCAATCCCCATCTGGGTGGAGTTTCCATGTTCTCCCCGTGTCCGCGTGGGTTTCCTCCGGGTTCTCCGGTTTCCTCCCACAGTCCAAAAACATGGATCAAGGTCAATTGAGTTCTCCAAATTGCCCCATATAGAGTGTGTCTGTGTGAGTGAGTGTGTGTCCAGTGATAGATTGTTGTCCTGTCCTGGGTGTATCTGCCCAGCGCCCGAAACGTTCTCCATTGGATGGGCATGGGGAACCCCACGGCGACCCTAATAGAGGATGAAGCGGGAGATAATGAATGAATATATATACACGTGTATATATTAGGAGTGTCTTCAACTAAGGATTTTCATAGTCGAATCTGATTCATCAGATTTTCCCTGTAGTCGACTGATAGTCGAATCAGTTAAAATTTCACCACAAGATGGCGCTATAAGCGTGGTTTTTAAAAAATATTTTTTTTTATATTTTACTTGCTTTATTAATGTGTAGCCTATTGTTAAAGCGCACACATCATTTAAAAAAAATATTAACAGAAATTAGGATGATTTTATTTGACAAAATATATATATATATTATTTGATATATATATAACGAAAACAAAGACATTTCATGTACAAACTAATGCTTAGCAGCAGCCATGGGCGCCCCCATGTGGTCAAAATGGTACATTCGACTATGAGGTTCATAGTCGACTACGGTTCTCCGAATCGAATCGTCGAATCAGCGAATATTGCAGCTCACCCCTAGTATATATTATTAATGTTTGTATATATTATATAAACAGTTGTCCTCGTTCTCGTCGTATAAGTTTAAGATTAAATGAGATTTTATTGAGTTTGATACATAAACTAAAATATAATGAGCAGCGTTCGTTTACTGTTTACCATGTGACAGGATTGTACATAATCAAACGTAAAAGCAACACATAACCAGCATGTTATATACACACAGCTTTGGTTTTACACTAAATGTCCTTTTTAAGAGCTCTTAAAGCACTCTTAGCGCAGCATTGATTGGCTATGAACACTTTGGGAGGTAAAAACATCACGGTCCTCACTTATGAGCTCATGAATGGTGAGGGTAGTAAACAACACTGCTGATCAAACCAGAAAGTTTGATCATGTGTTATCAAACTTGCACTGGCTACCTGTTAAGTTTCGTATCGAGTACAAAATTTTATTAATAACTAGGGCTGTATTCAAAAATTTTCATAGTCGAATCTGATTCGTCAGATTTTCCCTATAGTCGACTGATAGTCGAATCAGTTAAAATTTCACCACAAGATGGCGCTAAGGGCGTAGTTTTTAAAAAATATATATTTTTTTATATTTTACTTGTTTTTCTAACAAAAGAAAACCTTTTTTTTTTTTTTTTTTTTTTTTTTTTTTTCTGGAAATTAGGATGATTTTATTTGACAAAAGGCTATATATATAACGAAAACAAAGACATTTCATGTAAAAACTAATGCTTAGCAGCAGCCATGGGCGCCCCCATGTGGTCAAAATGATACATTCGACTATGAGGTTCATAGTCGACTACGGTTCTCCAAATCGAATCGTCGAATCAGCGAATATTGCAGCTCACCCCTAATAATAACATAAAATTCTACATAATCAGGCTCCACAATATCGGAGTGCGTTGATTCAATCATACAAGCCAACACGTGAGCTCCGATCTCAAGGTGCTGGTCTACTCTTAGCTCCTAGAATAAATAAAATGACTGCTGGTGGAAGAGCGTTCTCCCACAAGGCTCCTCAACTTTGGAATAGCCTTCCAGTTACTGTTCGTGATTCTGAATCACTATTAATCTTTAAAAATAAATTAAAAACAAATTTATTTAATCTGGCGTTTAATTAATCCCCTGTAGATAAAGATGTAGGTCTCAGACTTGGCTGTGTTGGGTGGTAATCTGTGATCAGTGTATGCTGGCGTTTCACCTCTTCACCCACCTCATCATTAATGGGGGGGTGTGGTGCTGAAATGATGCTGTTCCGGGGAGCCCTCTCAACTATGTACCCTGCAGTATCTGCCTCTTTTAGTTCTGCTGCTCTAGTCAGTGATGCCGGAGTCACATGACGCACTGTGTCAATTAATCACTAATTAATTAAATGCCGTGCTTTATTATCAGCTCTAACTGCCTTCCTCGTCTGTTTCTTTTGAGGTGTCCCCCGGCTTCCCGGAGATCTTCATCCATGGCTCTGCTGACGAATACTGGATGGAACCTGACAAGGCGGTCCTGCAGGACGCCCCCTAATGGACTCACATATAGTTTTCCAGTTGTTAGTTTTTCCATTTGTTTAATATCTGGACATGGCTGTCCTACATTGTTGTTGCTGACCGGCCGCTCAAGGAGGACGAGTCCCCCACTGAGTCTTGGTCCTCCCAAGGTTTCTTCCTTAAATAAAAACATAAAAGGGAGTTTTGTCTTGCCACTGTCTCTTCGGCTCGCTCTTTGGGGGTTTAAAGGCTTTTCATTCTGCTTTGTGACAATGTACTGTTGTAAAAAGCGCGACAGAAATAAATTACTTGAACTTGAACACTGCGACTGATGATGACACCCTGGTCAGGTGGTGGGTGTGAACACATGAACTCTGACCTGGCAGAGGGGGGAGCTGTTTCTCTTCTCTGGTCCCGGACTGCTCCAGCGCTTTATGAGTCTCCTCCACCATTTTAGCCGGCAGGGGGAGGGGCTTGGAGATGCGATCCTCATCCCGACTCCTGTGACTGAGGAACACAAGGACAAGGTTTGGGTTTCAGTCATGATGATTCACCAACAGAACATCACACACTCCGAAAGCTGCTGAGAGGGGGTGCTGCTGAGCTGAGAGGGGGGGGGGGGGGGGTGCTACTGAGCTGGGGGGGGTGCTGCTGAGCTGAGAGGGGAGGGGAGTTTTTACAGCAAATGGCAACCTTTTATTTCTTTTTTCAGCAATCTGGCAGCTTTTCCCAATTAAATGTCTGCTCTTCATTTGTTTTGTTTTTAAATTTTTTTTTATCTCTTTCATTTTCCTTTGAAGGCGGCACGGTGGCTTAGTGGTTTAGCATGTTCTCCTCTCAGCACTAGGGATTCCCGGTTCGAATCCCAATCTGGGTGGAGTTCCCATGTTCTCCCCGTGTCCGCGTGGGTTTCCTCCGGGTTCTCCGGTTTCCTCCCACAGTCCAAAAACATGGATCAAGTCAATTGAGTTCTCCAAATTGCCCCATATAGAGTGTGTCTGTGAGTGAGTGTGTGTCCAGTGATAGATTGGCGTCCTGTCCTGGGTCTATCTGCCCAGCGCCCGAAACGTTCTCCCCTGGATGGGCATGGGGAACCCCCCGTGACCCTAGTAGAGGATAAAGGATAATGAATGAATAATGAATTTTCAGTTGATGTTGCACTACAATAACAATATGTTGGTTAGTCGTGGTGGTTATGTATGGGGTGGGGGGGGGGTGGTTTGTTTTGATAATTAATGGTTATCACATGACATTCTGGTGTATAATTTCAAAAAATATATATTTTTATTTTCTTAGTAGGGGGCGGCACGGTGGCTTAGTGGTTTAGCATGTTCTCCTCTTAGCACTAGAGATTCCCGGTTCGAATCCCAATCTGGGTGGAGTTCCCATGTTCTCCCCGTGTCCATGTGGGTTTCCTCCGGGTTCTCCGGTTTCCTCCCACAGTCCAAAAACATGGATCAAGTCAATTGAGTTCTCCAAATTGCCCCATATAGAGTGTGTCTGTGTGAGTGAGTGTGTGTCCAGTGATAAATTGGTGTCCTGTCCTGGGTGTATCTGCCCAGCGCCCGAGACGTTCTCCCCTGGATGGACATGGGGAACCCCCCGTGACCCTAATAGAGGATAAAGTGGAAGATAATGAATGAATGAATGAATGAATAAATAAAAATAAAAAATAAAGAAATCCTCTGAGCTGAGCATGTGACCTGCACAGATGCTGCAGCAATGATGGAAATGCGTGTGTATTAGCAAAGAAAATGATATAGAAGACTGATATATCTAGAGTCATTCATGCATGCAGACAAAGCAATGACATGATGACATGAAGGCCACAACACAGCCAACAGAACACTGTTTACAGTGAAAGATAAACTGCTGTGAGCGAGAGAGAGCGAGAGAGAGAGAGAGAGAGAGAGAGAGAGAGAGAGAGAGAGAGAGAGAGAGAGAGAGAGAGATGGACGATGTACGGCTAAGGCAGCTCAGCCGCCTTGAAGGTCACAGCTGTGTATTACAGCTTCTTTGCTGGACTATATTTAGAGCAGCCCATCTGATCCAGAGTGATGGAGAGAGAGCGAGAGTGAAGGAGAGCTGGAGAGAGAGAGAGAGAAAGAGAGAGAGAGAGAGAGAGACTCCAGGTGCAGTCGGTATTCCAATACGGAACTCAAACTGAGAAGAGGGCTCTTGGAAAATCAACACATGGCTCCCGAGCATCAGCCAACGTCCGTTCTGTAACCTTTAACGTCCGAATGCGAGGACTGTTTATGAATTGCAGAATTAAAAAAATAAATAAATAAAAAAATCTGTCACCTTCTGCTTTTTTTTCCTATAAAAACATATAACTGGGGCGGCACGGTGGTTTAGCATGTTCTCCTCTCAGCACTGGGGATTCCCGGTTTGAATCCCAATCTGGGTGGAGTTTCCATGTTCTCCCCGTGTCTGCGTGGTTTCCTCCGGGTTCTCCGGTTTCCTCCCAAAGTCCAAAAACATGGATCAAGTCAATTGAGTTATTCAAATTGCCCCATATAGAGCGTGTCTGTGTGAGTGAGTGTGTGTCCAGTGATAAATGGGTGTCCTGTCCTGGGTGCAGTCGGTATTCCAATACGGAACTCAAACTGAGAAGAGGGCTCTCGAAAAATCAACACATGGCTCCCGAGCATCAGCCAACGTCCGTTCTGTAACCTTTAACGTCCGAATGCGAGGACTGTTTATAAATTACATAAAAAAATTTATAAATAAATAAAATTAAAGAAGTCAATCACCCTCTGCTTTTTTTCATATAAAAACATATATATTCGAATCCAAATCTGGGTGGAGTTTCCATGTTCTCCCCGTGTCCGCGTGGGTTTCCTCCGGGTTCTCCGGTTTCCTCCCACAGTCCAAAAACATGGATCAAGGTCCATGGAACATGGAAAAGGATTGAATTCTTCAAATTGCCCCATATAGAGTGTGTCTGTGTGAGTGAGTGTGTGTCCAGTGATAGATGGGTGTCCTGTCCTGGGTGTAGTCGGTATTCCAATACGGAACTCAAACTGAGAAGAGGGCTCTTGAAAAATCAACACATGGTTCCCGAGCATCAGCCAACGTCCGTTCTGTAACCTTTAACGTCAGAATGCGAGGACTGTTTATGAATTGCAGAATTAAAAAAAAAAAAAAAAAAAAAAAAAAAATCTGTCACCCTCTGCTTTTTTTTTTTAAATAAAAACATATAACTGGGGCGCCACGGTGGTTTAGTGGTTGGCATGTTCTCCTCTCGGCGCTAGGGATTCTCCGGTTTCCTCCCACAGTCCAAAAACATGGATCAAGTCAATTGAATTCTCCAAATTGCCCCATATAGAGTGTGTCTGTGTGAGTGAGTGTGTGTCCAGTGATAGATGGGTGTCCTGTCCTGGGTGTATCTGCCCAGCGCCCGAAACGTTCTCCCCTGGATGGGCATGGGGAACCCCACCGCGACCCTAATAGAGGATAAAGCTGAAGATAATGGATAGATGGATATTGTAGATAATTAGTAGTCGGTATTCCAATACGGAACTCAAACTGAGAAGAGGGCTCACATGGCTCCCGAGCATCAGCCAACGTCCGTTCTGTAACCTTTAACGTCCGAATGCGAGGACTGTTTATAAATTACATTTAAAAAAAAAAAAAAGAAGTCATCCGTCACCCTCTGCTCTGCATCTCTGCTCTAAATACAGAGCCGTGTTTTATTCATGATGCTGATTAATATTCCTACAGCGATTACAGTGGGCCTGGATGAAACCATGTGACACTGTGCTGCTGCATTCACCTTGTGAGGGCTGGTGAGAAATGGTCGTGGAACCCGTGCTGTAAAGAACCCATCAGATCGGTCCCTGCCCTTCAGTCAGATTCATGTACTCATCAAAGCCGCTCCCGGCACACGGACCTGAGCTCTGATTTATCCCAGCAGCCCCTGAACGGGTCACGCTCACCTCCGGATTACAACTCGAGGGTGAAAGCGTGTCGGGAAACGTTATGAAGGCCTGGCGGACCAATCGGGACGGACGAAATGAACTTTGTTAGGTTGTCAGAAGATGAATTGAGGATTTGTGTGAGTCAAAACCCTAAAGTGGACTGCTGAGATGTTCCAGGGGTCTGAAGGGCGTCAAGAATTATTATGCAAGACATTGAAAACATTTCACTATTTACATTTTCCATTCATTATCTTCCGCTTTATCCTCTATTAGGGTCGCGGGGTGGGGGTTCTCCATGCCCATCCAGGGGAGAACATTTTGGGTGCTGGGCAGATACACCCAGGACAGGATGCCAATCTATCATTGGATACACTCTCACTCACACAGACACACTCTATATGGGGCAATTTGGAGAATTCAATTGACCTTGATCCATGTTTTTGGACTGTGGGAGGAAACCAGAGAACCCGGAGGAAACCCACGTAAACACGGGGAGAACATGGAAACTGCACTACCACTAAGCCGGAGGAAACCCACGTGTCCATCCATCCATCCATTATCTTCCGCTTTATCCTCTATTAGGGTCGCGGTGGGGTTCTCCATGCCCATCCAGGGGAGAACGTTTCGGGCGCTGGGCAGATAGACCCAGGACAGGGAGCCAATCTATCACTGGACACACACTCACTCACACAGACACACTCTATATGGGGCAATTTGGAGAATTCAATTGACCGTGATCCATGTTTTTGGACTGTGGGAGGAAACCGGAGAACCCGGAGGAAACCCACCCAAACAAGGGGAGAACATGGAAACTCCACCCAGATTGGGATTCGAGCCAGGAATCCCTAGTGCTGAGAGGAGAACATGCTAAACACTAAGCCACCGTGTCCATCCAGCCATTATCTTCCGCTTTATCCTCTATTAGGGTCGTGGTGGGGTTCCTCATGTCCATCCAGGGGAGAACGTTTCGGGCGCTGGGCAGATAGACCCAGGACAGGACGCCAATCTATCACTGGACACACACTCACTCACACACACACTCTATATGGGGCAATTTGGAGAACTCAATGGACCTTGATGCATGTTTTTGGACTGTGGGAGGAAACCGGAGAACCCGGAGGAAACCCACGCGGACACGGGGAGAAGATGGACACTCCAACTAGATTGGGATTCGAACCAGGAATCCCTAGCGCTGAGAGGAGAACATGCCAACCACTAAACCATGTGCCGCCATCCAAAGAGAAGTGAGAGAACAAAATCAGACTGAAAGAGAACAAAATGATGATGATGATGATGATGAAGAAACAGCTATAGTGACGGACAAGAAAAATGTTGTTGGACTGTGGGAGGAACCCGGAGAACCCGGAGGAAACCCACGCGGACACGGGGAGAACATGGGAACCCAGATTGGGAGTCAGAACGGGAACCCCTAGCACTGAGAGGAGAACATGCTATACAGGGTACATATACGATCGTCCTGCCATGAGAGAGGAGGTGAGAGCAGAGGAAATGAGGTCACAGCACTTTAAACACATGCTCCTCTCTATGTGAGGAGGTTAGAGAACTGGAACCACCCTGCGAGTTCTGGAGCTACAACAAAGGAGAACGCAGTGACAGAACAGATTCATTTCCTCCTCACAGAGCCGCCGCCCAGACTCTCAACTCCATCCAACATCCAAACGAGGACCCAATTCAGACGAGCGAATTCAAATATTATTAATTATCAAAACAATTAATATTAATTAGTCACATTAAAGGGCCTGTTGGTTCTCTGTTCTCAAATTTTTTCATTCATTCATTATCTTCCGCTTTATCCTCTATTAGGGTCGCGGGGGGGTTCCCCATGTCCATCCAGGGGAGAACGTCTCGGGCGCTGGGCAGATACACCCAGGACAGGACACTGATCTATCACTGAACACACACTCACTCACACATACACACTCTATATGGGGCAATTTGGAGAATTCAATTGACTTGATCCATGTTTTTGGACTGTGGGGGGAAACCGGAGAACCCAGAGGAAACCCACACAGACATGGGGAGAACATGGAAACTCCACCCAGATTGGGATTCGAACCGGGAATCCCTAGCGCTGAGAGGAGAACATGCCAACCGCTAAACCACCATGCCGCTCTCTAATTTTTTATTATTTTTAATTACTATACAGTTTTTCGAAGATTTCTTAATATTAAATGATCTATTGTAGATAATAAATGGCGGCACGGTGGTTTAGTGGTTGGCATGTTCTCCTCTCAGCACTAGGGATTCCCGGTTCAAATCCCCATCTGGGTGGAGTTTCCATGTTCTCCCCGTGTCCGCGTGGGTTTCCTCCGGGTTCTCCGGTTTCCTCCCACAGTCCAAAAACTTGGATCAAGGTCAATTGAATTCTCCAAATTGCCCCATATAGAGTGTGTCTGTGTGAGTGAGTGTGTCCAGTGATGGATTGGCGCCCTGTCCTGGGTGTATCTGCCCAGCGCCCAAAACGTTCTCCCCTGGATGGACATGGGGAACCCCCCCCCGACCCTAATAGAGGATAAAGCGGGAGATAATGGATGGGTAGATGGATAGTCACATTAAACTACACCCGCAGACTTAGTGTGAACTTGAGGCTCCAATAGAAATTTCAAGGTCACTCTTAAGTTTAAACATCAATATTCATCCATTATCTTCCGCTTTATCCTCTATTAGGGTCGCGGGGGGGTTCCCCATGTCCATCCAGGGGAGAACGTTTCAGGCGCTGGGCAGATACACCCAGGACAGGACACCAATGTATCACTGGGCAGGACACTCACTCACACATACACACTCTATATGGGGCAATTTGGAGAACTCAATTGACCTTAATCCATGTTTTCGGACTGTGGGAGGAAACCGGAGAACCCGGAGGAAACCCACGCGGACACGGGGAGAACATGGACACCCAGATGAGGATTGGAACCAGGAATACCTAGCACTGAGAGGAAAACGTGTTAACCACTAAACCACTAAGCCACCCATGTGGTGAGCATATGAAAGACAGAACACAGAGAACACTCACCTGCCGTTGCTGATCTGTGGTGGAGAATGTCTGGAATGATCTGAGGGCTCCGAGCGGCGGTCCGGGGAGCGGGAGCGACTGCTCTTCTTTTTGTCGTGGGATCGGTTCGAGTGATCGGACCCGACCGAGTGGACGTCGGAAACATCTGACCAAAGAAAACAGACCCATTAGACATTGGAATTGGTTGAGAAGCCATTAAATTAACAGGTTTCCACAGAACTCACTGATAATTAAACAGCATTACTATAATAACAGTCAAAAGTTTGGACACGCCTCCTTTTTGTTCCACATATTGACTATTTAAACCTAAAACCTAAAACTTTGAATCTGATTGGCTAAGGTGTTCGTCCAGCCGTGACATTATTGACAATAACACACACCTCTGACCGCTTCACATTCGTATCAATGCACGACATACGATACATTTTCCCCAATGTTTTTTTAGAAACTGCATCCTATATTTTGACCACTAGATGCCAGTATTACAAAAACCGGAAACCCGTCAATCAGCGACCAGCGTTCGCTTTAAAAACCGGCCGACGTTATGTCGTGGAAGACCAGTTTATTAACATTTATGCTTTTAATTAACACATTAATTAATCAAACCTTGTTTTTTTTATTACAGTGGGTTTATAAACCAAGGTTCTTTCAGTTGATTTAATTAGAATAATGCACACCCTCTCGAACCGTACTGCTTTATTATAACATTTCCACTTACAGTAAAGATGGACTTTGTAGTTCTCCAATTCCACTCTGTAGTCCATCTGTTTGTGTTCTACAGTACATACTGTACGTCCCCTTTACTCTGTTCTAATGGTCAGAACCCCAAT
This sequence comes from Corydoras sp. C115, assembly GCA_019802505.1. Classification (NCBI taxonomy): domain Eukaryota; kingdom Metazoa; phylum Chordata; class Actinopteri; order Siluriformes; family Callichthyidae; genus Corydoras; species Corydoras sp. C115. Next base: position 97,358 of record JAFMOC010000778.1, on the reverse strand, counting down.
AGTACCCCCACAGAGCATGTATTATTGGGTGGGGGCATTAGTCCTATCCCAGCAGTGTCACTGAGGTGTTTAAATGAACCTCCAGCAGCACTGCTGCACTAAAACCCCCCTCACCACATCAGTGTCACTGCAGAACTGACCAGAAACAATCCACCACCCAAATGATACCTGTTCTGTGATGCTCCTGACCAACAGAGAACAGAGAACCAACAACAACAAAGGACACAGATGGACTACAGTCTGGAATTATAAAACTACAAAGTCCATCTATATGATAAGTGGAGGACATAGATAATGGTGCAAGAAGGGGGCGTGTCCAAACTTTTGACTGAAATGTTCTGACTAGGGTCGTGTGGGGGGGGGGGGGGGGTCATGCCCATGCCAGGGGAGAACGTTTCGGGCGCTGGGCAGATACACCCAGGACAGGACGCCAATCTATCACTGGACACACACTCACTATATATGGGGCAATTTGGAGACTTCAGTTGACCTTGATCCATGTTTTTGGACAGTGGGAGGAAGCTGGAGAACACGGAGGAAAACCCACGCCGACATGGGGAGAACATGGAAACAGCACCCAGATTGGGATTCGAACCGGGAATCCCTAGTGCTGAGAGGAGAACATGCTAAACCACTAAACCACCGTGCCACTCTTAATGAATAATTCATTCATTCATTTATTCACTCATTATCTCCCGCTTTATCCTCTATTAGGGTCACGGGGGGGTTCCCCATGCCCATCCAGGGGAGAACGTTTCGGGCGCTGGGCAGATACACCCAGGACAGGACACCAATCTATCACTGGACACACACTCACTCACAGACACACTCTATATGGGGCAATTTGGAGAATTCAATTGACTTGATCCATGTCTTTGGACAGTGGGAGGAAACCGGAGAACCCGGAGGAAACCCACATAGACACGGGGAGAACATGGAAACTCCACCCAGATTGGGATTCCAACCTAAATCCCTAGTGCTGAGAGGAGAACATGCCAACCACTAAGCAACCGAGCCCAATTATGTACAATAGATCTTCTAAATGAAGCAGAAAAAGAAAAGCTGTAGAGTAATTAAAACCTCGTTCAGAATCAGAGTTCTAATGATCTGCATTAACGATCGCAGAGCAGATGACGGTTGCCCTCACCGTCGCGGTCGGAGGCGTTGGCTGAGGGGATGCTGTCGTCCAGGTCGGGGATGTTGAGCAGAGTGGCTCTCTCATCCCTCTGCACCACCATCTTCAACTTGCCCTTCGACCTCTCGATCAACTTCTTAGCGTCGATTAGAGACAGGTTCTCCGTCACCGTGCCATTAATCTGAAAGACGACACTGCAGTTCAGACTTCAGACACAACACCGGCGTTTCACTGACGTTCAGGCTTCTGCCAACAAAGACGTTATTCACGACGGGGCAATTTACTCGAAATGAACTGCGCAACACCTTTAACAAACACATTCGTCACTTTAAAGAGCAGAACTCTGAGGACTTAACAAGAACCAGTCGCAATGTTTTAAAGACAATTACAGAAAACGAATGTCAGGCATCTGTTTGTGAGGGTTTTTTAAGAATTAAATTATTTAAGAATTATTCATTCATTCATTCATTATCTTCCGCTTTATCCTCTATTAGGGTCGTGGGGGGTTCCCCATGCCCATCCAGGGGAGAACGTTTCGGGCGCTGGGCAGATACACCCAGGACAGGACGCCAATCTATCACTGGACACACACTCACTCACACAGACACACTCTATATGGGGCAATTTGGAGAACTTGATCCATGTTTTTGGACAGTGGGAGGAAACCGGAGAACCCGGAGGAAACCCACGCGGACACAGGGAGAACACAGGGAGAACAATTATTCATTCATTCATTATCTTCCACTTTATCCTCTATTAGGGTCGGGGGGGGGTTTCACATGCCCATCCAGGGGAGAACGTTTCGGGCGCTGGGCAGATACACCCAGGACAGGACGCCAATCCATCGCTGGGCACACACTCACTCACTCACACAGACACACTCTATATGGGGCAATTTGGAGAACTTGATCCATGTTTTTGGACTGTGGGAGGAAACCGGAGAACCCGGAGGAAACCCACGCGGACACAGGGAGAACACAGGGAGAACAATTATTCATTCATTCATTATCTTCCGCTTTATCCTCTATTAGGGTCGTGGGGGGGTTCCCCATGCCCATCCAGGGGAGAACGTTTCGGGCGCTGGGCAGATACACCCAGGACAGGACGCCACTCACTCACACAGACACACTCTATATGGGGCAATTTGGAGACACACTTGATCACTGTGCACACAATATATCGCACACACACTCACAAACACACACGCTATATGGAGCAATTTAGCAGCCAATTTTTGTGGCAGAACTTGATCCATGTTTTTTGGACTGTGGGAGGAAACCGGAGAACCCGGAGGAAACCCACGAGGACACAGGGAGAACATGGAAACACCCAGGGGAGAACAATTATTTACATTCATTCATTCATCTTCCGCTTTATACCTCTATTAGGGTCGGGGGGGGGGGGGGTTCCCCATGCCCATCCAGGGGAGAACGTTTCGGGCGCTGGGCAGATACACCCAGGACAGGACGCCAATCTATCACTGGGCACACACTCACTCACACAGACACACTCTATATGGGGCAATTTGGAGAACGCAATCGACTTGATCCATGTTTTTGGACTGTGCACATTGAGGGCGCCAATATATCGCACACACACTTGCACAAACACACACGCTATATAGGGGCAATTTAGAGCAGCCAAATCTATTTGTGGCAGGAAAGCTGGGGTAGCCGTCGGTAATGGATCAATTGACCTTGACTGTGGGAGGAAACCGGAGAACCCGGAGGAAACCCACAAGGACACGGGGAGAACATGGAAACTCCACCCAGATTGGGATTCGAACCGGGAATCAGTGGTTACATTCATTCATTCATTCATTATCTCCCGCTTTATACTCTGTTAGGGTCGCGGGGGGGTTCCTCATGCCCATCAAGGGGAGAACGTTTCGGGCGCCGGGCAGATACACCCAGGACAGGGCGCCAATCTATCACTGGACACACACTCACTCACACAGACACAGACTATATGGGGCAATTTGGAGAACTCAATTGACTTGATCCATGTTTTTGGACTGTGGGAGGAAACCGGAGAACCCGGAGGAAACCCACGCAGACACGGGGAGAACATGGAAACTCCACCCAGATGGGGATTCGAACCGGGTATCCCTAGTGCTGAGAGGAGAACATGCCAACCACTAAACCACCGTGCCGCCCATTGCAAAATCATCCATCCATTATCTTCCGCTTTATCCTAGATTAAAGTCGCGTGTGGGGGGGGTTCCACATGCCCATCCAGGGGAGAACGTTTCGGGCGCCGGGCAGATACAACCAGGACAGGACGCCAATCTATCACTGGACACACACTCACTCACACACACACTCTATATGGGGCAATTTGGAGAACTCAATTGACTTGATGCATGTTTTTGGACTGTGGGAGGAAACCGGAGAACCCGGAGGAAACCCACGCGGACACGGGGAGAACATGGAAACTCCACCCAGATGGGGATTCGAAGCTGAATCCCTAGTGCTGAGAGGAGAACATGCTAAAAACTAAGCCACCATATGCCCCTAATTACATCCATCCATCCATTATCTTCCGCTTTATCCTCTATTAGGGTCGTGGGTGGGGTTCCCTATGCCCATCCAGGGGAGAACGTTTCGGGCGCTGGGCAGATACACCCAGGACAGGACGCCAATCTATCACTGGACACACACTCACTCACACAGACACACTCTATATGGGGCAATTTGGAGAACTCAATTGGCTTGATCCATGTTTTTGGACTGTGGGAGGAAACCGGAGAACCCGGAGGAAACCCACGCAGACACGGGGAGAACATGGAAACTCCACCCAGATCAAGATTCGAAGCTGAATCCCTAGTGCTGAGAGGAGAACGTGCCAACCACTAAACCGCCGTGCCGCCCTTATTTATGAATCAATCCTTATATTTTTTATTATAGTGCGTTTGTAACACATTCATTCATTATCTTCCACTTTATCCTCTATTAGGGTCGTGGGGGGTGGGGGGGGTTCCCCATGCACATCCAGGGGAGAACGTTTCGGGCGCTGGGCAGATAGACCCAGGACAGGACACCAATCTATCACTGGACACACACTCACTCACACACACACACTCTATATGGGGCAATTTGGAGAACTCAATTGACTTGATCCATGTTTTTGGACTGTGGGAGGAAACCGGAGAACCCGGAGGAAACCCACGCGGACACGGGGAGAACATGGAAACTCCACCCAGTTCAAGATTCGAACCGGGAATCCCTAGTGCTGAGAGGAGAACATGCCAACCACTAAGCCACCGTGCGGCCGATCAACAATAAAAATAATGAAGTAATTAAATAAGATGGTTCTTAGTGACCTGCTGGCTCACCTTCAGCACCACATCTCCCTCCTGGATGTTTCCGTCTCGCGCGGCCAGGCTCTCGGGCGAGATGTCCTTAACGAAGATGTGGCTGGCCAGGCGGAGCCCATATTCTGCTTAAAGGAGCAGACAGAAGGGGGCGCCATGTTAGCATCGGTTTGGAAACGAAATGGGAAGATGCAAAAGTGCAAGAAGAGGCGAGGATTAGCTTGACGTTGTGAAGCTAACCTTCATTCTTACGGGACTTGACGAGCGTGACTTTGGCCGGCCGCGAGGCGAGGTTGGAGGTCACCGAGTGACGTTCCGAGCGCGGGGACAGGCTCCGGTCTCGGGAGGCGCTGCGCTCTCGGTCGCGGTCCCTCCGGTTGCTCGGCCGATCTCCTCGGGCGCTCCTCCGGCCGCCGGCTCCGCCCCCGCCGTAGCCGCTCCGCCCGCTGCGCGCTTCGTAGATCTCGTCCTCGTAGCTGTCGTCGTCCTCGTCGTGTTCCGACATGGTCTCCCGCTCGCCGTGACGGCCCATGTTCACCTGGACCTTCCTCTTTCGTCGGATGGTCTGGGGGGGGGGGGACGGTCAAGAGGTCAAGATTTTTAATGTGTGGTTCCGTAAGGCGCGGAACCCAGATTTAAACTTTTAAAATACAGAACCAATCGACAGTCTCACTGACTGGAAACAATCCATGTTCTCCCCGTGTCCACGTGGCTTTCCTCCGGGTTCTCCGGTTTCCTCCCACAGTCCAAAAACATGGATCAAGTCAATTGAGTTTTCCAAATTGCCCCATATAGAGTGTGTCTGTGTGAGTGAGTGTGTGTCCAGCGATAGATTGCCCCCCTGTCCTGGGTTTAGAAGGGCGGCATGGTGGCTTAGTGTTTAGCATGTTCTCCTCTCAGCGCTAGGGATTCCCGGTTCGAATCCCAATCTGGGTGGAGTTTCCAAGTTCTCCCCGTGTCCGCGTGGGTTTCCTCCGGGTTCTCCGGTTTCCTCCCACAGTCCGAAAACATGGATCAAGTCAATTGAGTTCTCCAAATTGCCCCATATAGAGTGTGTCTGTGTGAGTGAGTGTGTGTCCAGCGATAGATTGCCCCCCTGTCCTGGGATTTGAAGGGCGGCATGGTGGCTTAGTGTTTAGCATGTTCTCCTCTCAGCACTAGGGATTCCCGGTTCGAATCCCAATCTGGGTGGAGTTTCCATGTTCTCCCCGTGTCTGCGTGGGTTTCCTACGGGTTCTCCGGTTTCCTCCCACAGTCCAAAAACATGGATCAAGGTCAATTGAGTTCCAAATTGCCCCATATAGAGTGTGTCTGTGTGAGTGAGTGTGTGTCCAGTGATGGATTGGTGTCCTGTCCTGGGTGTATCTGCCCAGCGCCCGAAACGTTCTCCCCTGGATGGGCATATGGAACCCCCCCCAACGAATATATTTTATCCCTAATAGAGGATAAAGTGGAAGATAATGGATGGATATTATAGATAATTAAATTTCAGTTCGTTTGCATATCAGAACAAAGCAGTCAAAAGTTTGGATACGCCCCCTTCTTGCACCATCGTCTATTTCCTCCACTTATCATACAGATGGACTTTGTAGTTTTATAATTCCAGACTGTAGTCCATCTGTGTTCTTTGTCGTTGTTAGTCCTCTGTCGGTTCTCTGTTCTCTGTTGGTCAGGAGCATCACAGAACAGGTATCATTTGGGTGGTGGATTGTTTCTGGTCAGTTCTGCAGTGACACTGATGTGGTGAGGGGGGTTTAGTGCAGCAGTGCTGCTGGAGGTTCATTTAAACACCTCAGTGACACTGCTGGGATAGGAATAATGCCCCCACCCAATAATACCTGCTCTGTGGGGGTACTATTGGGGTTCTGACCATTAGAACAGAGTAAAGGGGACGTACAGTATGTACTGTAGAACACAAACAGATGGACTACAGAGTGGAATTGTAGAACTACAAAGTCCACCTTTACAGAAAGTGGAACTGAGAACATTGAGAACAGTGGGACAGAATGGAGACATGTCCAAGCTACTGTATGTTACAGATCAGACGTACGATCTTCGCGTTCTTCCCACTCTTCCGCAGCTGCTGCACAGCGTACGCATGTTCCACATTGTCCATCGAGACGGAGTTCACCATCACAACTCTGTCGTTCTCCCTGCGGGAACACAGACAACGGAATGAGATCGGATACATCAAATCTGATTCACTTTAGAAACAAATTAAAGGGATAATCAGTAGAGAGAGGGCGGCACGGTGGTTTAGTGTTTAGGCATGTTCTCCTCTCAGCACTAGGGATTCCGGTTCAAATCCCAATCTGGGTGGAGTTTCCATGTTCTCCCCGTGTCCGCGTGGGTTTCCTCCGGGTTCTCCGGTTTCCTCCCACAGTCCAAAAACATGGATCAAGTCAATTGAGTTCTCCAAATTGCCCCATATAGAGTGTGTCTGTGAGTGAGTGTGTGTCCAGTGATAGATTGGTGTCCTGTTCTGGGTGTATCTGCCCAGCGCCCGAAACGTTCTCCACTAGATGGGCATGGGGAACCCCCCCCCACCGCGACCCTAATAGAGGATAAAGCGGATGATAATGAATGAATGAATATATACACATAAATAAGGGTGGCACGGTGGCTTAGTGTTTAGCATGTTCTCCTCTCAGTACTGGGGATTCCAGGTTCGAATCCCAATCTGGGTCGAGTTTCCATGTTCTCCCCGTGTCCACGTGGGTTTCCTCCGGGTTCTCCGGTTTCCTCCCACAGTCCAAAAACATGGATCAAATCAATTGAGTTCTCCAAATTGCCCCATATAGAGTGTGTCTGTGAGTGAGTGTGTGTCCAGTGATAGACTGGTGTGCTGTCCTGGGTGTATCTGCCCAGCGCCCGAAACGTTCTCCACTAGATGGGCATGGGGAACCCCCCCCCCCCTAATAGAGGATAAAGCTGAAGATGATGGATGGATGGAATCAGTGGACAGAACAACAGCGCAGTGAGGGCGGGGTGTGGTGGACATCACTGGTTAGGATGCTGGGTGGTTCTACCTCATGGTCTCATAGCATCCCACTTAAAAAGACAGAACCCTAAGGCTCTTAATAAATGCACTGAACATGTGGTCTGTGTGGATGCAAAAATATTTGGACACGCCTCCTTTTTGTTCCATTTGTTCTCCATGTTCTCAGTTCCACTTACAGTAAAGATGGATTTTGTAGTTCTATAATTTCACCATCTGTTTGTGTTCTACAGTACATACTGTACGTCCCCTTTACTCTGTTCTAATGGTCAGAACCCCAATAGTACCCCCACAGAGCAGGTATTATTGGGTGGGGGCATTATTCCTATCCCAGCAGTGTCACTGAGGTGTTTAAATGAACCTCCAGCAGCACTGCTGCACTAAAACCCCCCCTCACCACATCAGTGTCACTGCAGAACTGACCAGAAACAATCCACCACCCAAATGATACCTGTTCTGTGATGCTCCTGACCAACAGAGAACCAACAGGGGACTACAGTCTGGAACTGTAAAACTACAAAGTCCATCTATATGGTACGGGAGACAATAGACAATGGAGACAGAAGGGGGCGTGTCCAAACTTTTGACTGGTACTGTTTGTTAAAGGCCTAATAGATTAACACTGGGGCAAATAAAAACGCTGATACTGCATTTTGAGGGAGGACTTTATGTAAATCATATTAAAACCTTTTAAATTCTCCTTTTTTTGTGTGTGTGTGGGGGGGGGGGGTAATGACATTATGTATAACTATATTTATATTAAACTATATTTCAATTTGAACTATATATAATATAAAATGTAATTAATAATGTAAAAAAATGGCAGAATTAATAAATCACTATGAAAAAAATAATGCAGGTCAAATTGTATTATTATTTATATTATTTCATATTATTTATAGTTGGTGCGTCATTAAAAAAAAGATGTGTGTAATTAAACATTTTCATAGAATTGTGTGAGGGAATGAAGAAGGTGTGTGTGTGTGTGTGTGTGTGTGTGTGTGTGTGTGTGTGTGGGGGGGGGTTGGATTGTGGGGTCTCTTACTGCAGCAGGCCTTCAGCAGGACCTCCCTTCAGCACGTCGGAGATGACGATGGAGGTCTCGCCGCTCTGGAAGTGAGGGTTATCCCTTCCACCTGAGATGGCGATTCCGAACCCGAACCCTGGAGCCTGAGGAGAGACGGTGTAACTGTTAAAAACACACGTATGCTGAAGGATCTATGCCGTTCTCTATGTCCATCCAGGGGAGAACGTTTCGGGCGCTGGGCACCAGAACACCAGGACAGGACGCCAATCTATCACTGGGCACACACTCACTCACACAGACACACTCTATATGGGGCAATTTGGAGAACTCAATTGACCTTGATCCATGTTGTTGGACTGTGGGAGGAAACCGGAGAACCCGGAGGAAACCCACGCGAACACGGGGAGAACATGGAAACTCAAACCACCAACCCATGCCCATCCAGGGGAGAACGTCTCAGGCAGATACACCCAGGACACCAATCTATCATTGGGCACACACACACACACACACAATATATGGGGCAATTTGGAGAATTCAGATGACTTGATCCATGTTTTTGGACTGTGGGAGGAAACCGGAGAACCCGGAGGAAACCCACGCGAACACGGGGAGAACATGGAAACTCAAACCACCAACCCATGCCCATCCAGGGGAGAACGTCTCAGGCAGATACACCCAGGACAGGACACCAATCTATCATTGGGCACACACACACACACACACACACACACACACACACACTCTATATGGGGCAATTTGGAGAACTCAATTGACTTGATCCATGTTTTTGGACTGTGGGAGGAAACCAGAGAACCTGGAGGAAACCCACGTGGACATGGGGAGAACATGGAAACTCCACCCCGATTGGGATTGGAACCGGGAATCCCTAGTGCTGAGAGGAGAACATGCTAACCACTAAGACACCGTGCCGCCCCGACAAAGAGAGGTGAGAGAACAAAATCAGACTGAAAGAGAACGAAAAAAGGACGATGATGATGATGATGAAGATGATGATGATGATGATGATGGAGACGGCTATGGTGACGGACAAGAAAAATCAGAACAGATGTACAGTGACGTTAACGTTCTGAATCAAATTTTTAATTAAATATGTTCTTAACGACCTTTTGTTCCACGAGAAAGAAAAGACGAGGCAATTACACACCAACTGTGTCTCTAACCAGATGCACTGGCCTGCAAATAACCTCCGAATAACGAAACTCAGAGGAACATCAGTCCTCTGCATCGCTTCCATTAACACAACAGCATCAGTCCACATTTCATCATCATGTTCCCTCCAGAACCTCAGATCAAAAAGAACTAATTACTGTTTAAAACGCCTACAATATACTCATTTGTAAGGGTGGTTTAGTGGTTGGCATGTTCTCCTCTCAGCACTAGGTGGGGCAATTTGGAGAACTCAATTGACCATGATCCATGTTTTTGGACTGTGGGAGGAAACCGGAGGACCCGGAGTAAACCCACGCGGACACGGGAGTGTCAATCTATCACTGGGCAAACACTCACTCACACAAACACACTCTATATGGGGCAATTTGAAGAACTCAATTGACCTTGTTTTTGGACTGTGGGACGAAACCAGAGAACCCGGAGGAACCATGGAGTGGTGGTGGGGGGGTTCCCCATGCCCATCCAGGGGAGAACATTTCGGGCGCTGGGCAGATACACCCAGGACAGGACACCAATCTATCACTGGGCAAACACTTACTCACACAAACACACTCTATATGGGGCAATTTGGATTCAATTGACCTTGTTTTTGGACTGTGGGAGGAAACCGGAGAACCCGGAGTTGGAGGGGGGGGTCCCCATGCCCATCCAGGGGAGAACGCTTCCATTAACACAACAGCATCAGTCCACATTTCATCATCATGTTCCCTCCAGAACCTCAGAGCAAAAAGAACTAATTACTGTTTAAAACGCCTACAATATACTCATTTGTAAGGGTGGCTTAGTGGTTGGCATGTTCTCCTCTCAGCACTAGGGATTCCTGGTTCCAATCCCAATCTGGGTGGAGTTTCCATGTTCTCCCCGTGTCCTCGTGGGTTTCCCTCGGGTTCTCTGGTTTCCTCCCACAGTCCAAAAACATGGATCAAGCTCAAGTGAGTTCTCCAAATTGCCCCATATAGTGTGTGTGTGTGTCTGTGTGAGTGAGTGTCCAGCGATGGATTGGCGTCCTGTCCTGGGTGTATCTGCCCAGCGCCCGAAACGTTCTCCCCTGGATGGACATGGGGAACCCCCCCCCACGACCCCAATAAACTGGAAGATAATGGATGGATTATTAAGGATTATATAAGGATATATAATATCCCGCTTCGAATCCCAATCTGGGTGGAGTTTCCATATTCTCCTCGTGTCCATGTGGGTTTCCTCTGGGTTCTCTGGTTTCCTCCCCCAGTCCAAAAACATGGATCAAGTCAATTGAATTCTCCAAATTGCCCCATATAGAGTGTGTCTGTGTGAGTGAGTGTGTGCACAGTGATAGATTGGCGTCCTGTCCTGGGTCTATCTGCCCAGCGCCCGAAACGTTCTCCCCTGGATATCCCCCCCCACCTCCCCCTCCCCCGCCAGGACCATAGTAAAGCATTAAGCGGAAGATAATGAATAAATGATAAACACATGCATTTAATCCACTCTGGGTATGATGGGTGTTGGAGGGGGAGGGGCTTAATTTGCATAGACAAAGATTAAGCACAGTATAGCGCCCTCTACAAAAATGTTACATTACATTTGGTCATTTATTGGTCATTTTTATCCAAAGGGACTTACAAGGTGAGCACAGGGTTCATCACAGCATCCCTGGATCAATGAGGGTTAAGGGTCTTGCTCAAGGACCCACACTGGTAACTTCAGTGGACCTGGGATTTGAACCCCCAACCTTCAGATTGATAGCCCAACGCCCTAACCAATGAGCTACCGCACCCTCCCTCTTTACAGAAAGTGGAACTGAGAACATGGACAATAAGTGGACCAAAAAGGGGGTGTGTCCAGACTTTTGACTGGTACTATATAGACATACGGGCATGGTGGTTTAGTGGTTAGCATGTTCTCCTCTCAGCACTAGGGATTCCCGGTTCGAATCCCAATCTGGGTGGAGTTTCCATGTTCTCCCCGTGTCCGCGTGGGTTTCCTCCGGGTTCTCCGGTTTCCTCCCACAGTCCAAAAACATGGATCAAGTCAATTGAGTTCTCCAAATTGCCCCATATAGAGTGTGTCTGTGTGAGTGAGTGTGTGTCCAGTGATAGATTGGTGTCCTGTCCTGAGTGTATCTGCCCAGCGCCCGAAACGTTCTCCCCTGGATGGACATGGGGAACCTCCCTGCGACCCTAATAGAGGATAAAGCGGTTTACTGTGTGTGTGTGTTTGTAGTTTTACAATTACAGACTGTAGTCCATCTGTGTTCTTTGTTTTTGTTAGTCCTCTGTTGGTCCCTCCCACAGTCCAAAAACATGGATCAAGCCAATTGAGTTCTCCAAATTGCCCCATATAGAGTGTGTGTGTGTGAGTGAGTGTGTGTCCAGTGATAGATTGGTGTCCTGTCCTGGGTGTATCTGCCCAGCGCCCGAAACATTCTCCCCTGGATGTGCATGTGGAACCCCCCCCACGACCCTAATAGAGGATAAAGCTGAAGATAATGGATGGATGGATGTATTTTCTATATATTTACATTATTAAATCATTCAGCAGATGCTTTTATCCAAAGCGACTTACAAATATCCCAAACTTAAGGGTTGAGCACAGGGTTCATCACAGCATCCCTGGAGCAATGAGGGTTAAGGGTCTTGCTCAAGAACCCACATTGGTAACTTTAGAGGACCTGGGATTTGAACCCCCAACCTTCAGATTGATAACCCAGTACTCTGACCACTGAGCTACAGCTCCCTCAATGTTATTGTTATTTAGAGCAAACTTTTCAGTGCGTGATGGAGAGCGATACTCACCCTGTGCAGAGTCACTGTGTGCTGTTCCCATATCACAGTCTCCTCCATCGCTGCACTCTGTTCAAGAAAAAAAAACAAAATATATAATCAGTGAGATTGTTTCAGATTTTAAACACGCCTCTTATTCAGGGGATACAGGGGGGAGGATTTGGTCTTAATGCTGCAGGTGTATGTTGTTTTAAAAGCTATTTTTGATAAATGAGACACAATTTCCTCGAACACACCAAAGCTTTCCCAGAAAAGCGGAGCTGGGACCGCGGCGTTCGGTAAACACCTTGAAGCTGCGAGCTGGAAATATCGCGAGTGTGAAACTAAGAAAACGAGGAAACCCGAAGCCGGAGATCAACTGGATAACATGCATCGAAATGCCGAACATCGTGAACATTCAGAAAACATCCACATCCAGTACAAAGAGCAGAGACCGACTGAGAACGTCCCGATTGTCCCGCCATTGTCTGATCCTTCACCGTGATTTACCGTTCACATCGATTTATCAAATCCAACAAACAATACGGAAACCACTTTCATCCATTATCTTCCATTGAATCCTCTACTAGGGTCCGGGGGGGAGGGGGGCGCTGGGCAGATACACCCAGGACAGGACGCTAACCCATCACTGGATACACACTCACTCACACAGACACACTCTATATGGGGCAATTTGGAGAATTCAATTGACCGTGATCCATGTTTTTGGACTGTGGGAGGAAACCGGAGAACCCAGAGTAAACCCACGCGGACACGGGGGTGCCAATCTATCACTGGGCAAACACTCACTCACACAAACACACTCTATATGGGGCAATTTGGAGAACTCAGTTGACCTTGTTTTTGGACTGTGGGACGAAACCAGAGAACCCTGGAGTGGGGGGGGGGGTTCCCCATGCCCATCCAGGGGAGAACGTTTCGGGCGCTGGGCAGATAGACCCAGAACAGGACACCAATCTATCGCTGGGCACACTCACACAGACACACTCTATATGGGGCAATTTGGAGAACTCAATTGAAATTGTGTTTGGACTGCGGGAGGAAACCGGAGAACCCGGATTTGGAGTGGGGGGGGGGGTCCCCATGGGGGGTCCCCATCCAGGGGAGAACGTTTCGGGCGCTGGGCAGATAGACCCAGGACAGGACGCCAATCTATCACTAGGCACACACTCACTCTCTTACACAGATATACACACTCTATATGGGGCAATTTGGAGAACTCAATTGACTTGATGCATGTTTTTGGACTGTGGGAGGAAACCGGAGAACCCAGAGGAAACCCACACGGACACGGTGAGAACATGGAAACTCCACCCAGATTGGGATTGGAACCTGGAATCCCTAGCGTTGAGAGGAGAACATGCTAAACCACTAAGCCACCGTGCCGCTCTGAATGCATTCTGAAACTGTTTTGGAAATAGAACCTGTGGATTCCTGGAGTTTGAAAACGTTCCACCTTGAATTCTGGAACAATGTTGTTTACCTGAAACCCGTCGCTTATTTGTTTTTCCATGAAGCCGTGTGTTTAACTCACAATTGTACACACCTGTCCGGAGGGGCGGGGCAAAACAAGGTTCTGGTTCTAAAGTTTGGACACACCGTCCTCTGCTCTGTCGTCTATTTTGGGGACAGGGCTGAATAAACATCACTGTGTTTATTATTCTTTACATTCTTGTACAGAGACGTAAACATTATCAATAATATCATTAATTACAAAGGTTTTAACAAGGTGGCTTAGTTGTTGGCATGTTCTCCTCTCAGCACTAGGGATTCCCGGTTCGAATCCCAATCTGGGTGGAGTTTCCATGTTCTCCCCATGTCCGCGTGGGTTTCCTCCGGGTTCTCCGGTTTCCTCCCACAGTCCAAAAACATGGATCAAAATTGAGTTCTCCAAATTGCCCCATATAGAGTGTGTCTGTGTGAGTGAGTGTGTGCCCAGCGATAGATTGCCCCCCTGTCCTGGGTGTATCTGCCCAGCGCCCGAAACGTTCTCCCCTGTATGTGCATGGGGAACCCCCCCGCGACCCTAATAGAGGATAAAGCTGAAGATAATGTATCGATGGATATATATATGGGCGGTGAATAGCTTGTTCTCCTCTCAGCAATAAGGATCTCAGGTTCGAATCCCAATCTGGGTGGAGTTTCCATGTTCTCTCCGTGTCCGCGTGGGTTTCTTCCGGGTTCTCCGGTTTCCTCCCACAGTCCAAAAACATGGATCAAGTCAACTGAATTCTCCAAATTGCCCCATATAGAGTGTGTCTGTGTGAGTGAGTGTGTGTCCAGTGATAGATTGGCGCCCAGTCCTGGGTGTATCTGCCCAGCGCCTGAAACGTTCTCCCCTGGATGGACATGGGGAACCCCCCCCCCCCCCCCTCCCCCTCCCCCCACTCCACAACCCTAATAGAGGATAAAACGGAAGATAATGGATGGATGTTTAAAACGACCTTTTGTGCCATCCATTCATTATCTTCAGCTTTATCCTCTATTAGGGTCGTGGGAGGGGGGGGTTCTCCATGCCCATCCAGGGGAGAACGTTTCGGGTGCTGGGCAGATACACCCAGGACAGGACACCAATCTATCACTGGACACACACTCACTCACACAAACACATACTGTACAATCTATATAGGGCAATTTGGAGAACTCAATTGACTTGATCCATGTTTTTGGATTGTGAGAGGAAACCGGAGAACCCGGAGGAAACCCACGTGGACACGGGGAGAACATGGAAACTCCACCCAGATGGGGATTCGAACCGGGAATCCCCAGCACTGAGAGGAAAAGACGGGGCAATTACACACCAACTTGTATCTCTAACCAGATGCAAATAACAAATAGGTCATATCTAAGGTTGTGGTCATTAAGTTCGGACACCGTGTCTTCTTTGTCCATTGTCCATTTTGGAGACACGAACATCAGCGTGTGTATCACTCTTTCCATTCGGTCTCTCCTCAGTATAACTGCACTGTGTCTGACTGTTCGGCTTCATTTGCGAGAACCCGGTTAAGCAAATGTGAGCTCTCGCTCTCGCGCACATGCAAATAAACATCAGCTGGAGAAGAACAGAAGATCCGGCCGTACGGTCATTCGGCCGTTACGTCCCGAGGGGAACGGTCAGCCAGGAAACAGGACGTCTCGTGTGAGGGCCTCGCTCACGGCTTCCTGTGGTATTGTTCTTGGATGCCGGGGACATACGCACGACATACCTCAGGACAATGGGGGGACAATGGGGGGACAATGGTGCAGTAAACAACACTGACACATCGGATCCCAACACGGTACAGATCCCTGACTGATGATGGAGGTTCTAACAGAGTTCTACTTAAGCAATGAGGGTTAAAGGTAAACTCCTGGGTAAAGGGGGTTCCCCATGCCCATCCAGGGGAGAACGTTTCGGGCGCTGGGTAGATACACCCAGGACAGGACGCCAATCTATCACTGGACACACACTCACTAACACAGACACACTCTATATGGGGCAATTTGGAGAATTCAATTGACCTTGATGCATGTTTTTGGACTGTGGGAGGAAACTGGAGAACCCAGAGTGGGGGGGAGGGGGGGGGGGGGGGGTTCCCCATGCCCATCCAGGGGAGAACTCCTGGGTAAAGGGTTTGAACCCCTAACCTTCAGATAAATATATCCCCAACACGCAACCACTGCTTCCCAGTTCGAATCCCAATCTGGGTGGAGGTTCCATGTTCTCCCCGTGTCAGAATGGGTTTCCTCTGGGTTCTCCGGATTCCTCCCACAGTCCAAAAACATGGATCAAGTCAATTGAGTTCTCCAAATTGCCCCATATAGAGTGTGTGTGTGTCCAGTGATAGATTGGTGTCCTGTACTGGGTGTATCTGCCCAGCGGCCGAAACGTTCTCCCCTGGATGGGCATGGAGAACCCCTCTAACCACCCCCCCCCCACACCCCCACGACCCAAGTGGGGGATAAAGCATAAAGCGGAAGATAATGAATGAGATAATGGATGACAAAGTTCAAAGCACAACGTTATCTTTTCATCCATCCATTATCTTCCGCTTTATCCTCTATTAGGGTCGTGGGGGGGGGGGGGTTCCCCATGCCCATCCAGGGGAGAACGTCTCGGCGCTGGGCAGATACACCCAGGACAGGACACCAATCTATCACTGGACACACATTCACTCACACAGACACACTCTATATGGGGCAATTTGGAGAATTCAATTGACTTGATCCATGTTTTTGGACTGTGGGAGGAAACCGGAGAACCCGGAGGAAACCCACACGGACACGGGGAGAACGTGGAAACTCCACCCAGATTGGGATTCTAACCGGGAAACCCTAGCACTGAGAGGAGAACATGCTAAACAGTAAGCCACCATGCTGCCCACAATTAGAACCAAATGAGACCCATCCATTATCCTCTATTATCCTCTATTAGCTTTATCCTCTATTAGGGTTGCGTGGGGGGGGGTTCCCCATACCCATCCAGGGGAGAACGTCTCGGGCGCCGGGCAGATACACCCAGGACAGGACACCAATCTATCACTGGACACACACTCACTCACACAGACACACTCTATATGGGGCAATTTGGAGAATTCAATTGACTTGATCCATGTTTTTGGACTGTGGAAGGAAACCCAAGAACCCAGATGAACCCCACACGGACACGGGAGAACGTGGAAACTCCACCCAGATTGGGATTCGAACCCCCAGTGCTGAGAGGAGAACACACGATATAAACGCATACTAAAGAGCAGCAGGAGTTTCAGTGTGAACATGCAGAACGTTCCGTCGCTCTGACAGCATGATAAATAGCAGACGGTCAACGGCGGTCCAGCAAAACTAAGCAAGTGCTACGTCTTCCTGTCCTGCCGAAGAGACGCTAAATGAGCCGTTTGATTGCTTCGGGTGCTCAGCCTTTATAGTTCCACCTTTATGGTCTTTAAATGTTCTCCAGGAGGCGATCATTCTGTGTACCAGCTCGGTTCTATTGTCCATTCCAGTCACTCATCACTGGTTTAATTATCCTAATGATCTCCATCACGTTCAGATCGATGAGGAGATTTCATCACCATGTTTACAAACCCAGGGCGGCACGGTGGTTTAGTGGTTGGCATGTTCTCCTCTCAGCACTAGGGATTCGCGGTTCGAATCCCCATCTGGGTGGAGTTTCCATGTTCTCGCCGTGTCCATGTGGGTTTCCTCCGGGTTCTCCGGTTTCCTCCCACAGTCCAAAAACATGGATCAAGTCAATTGAGTTCTTCAATTTGCCCCATATAGAGTGTGTGTGTCTGTGTGAGTGAGTGTGTGTCCAGTGATGGATTGGCACCCTGTCCTGGGTGTATCTGCCCAGCGCCCCAAACGTTCTCCCCTGGATGGGCATGGGGAACCCCCCCCGCGACCCTAATAGAGGATAAAGCGGAAGATAATGGATGAATGAATGTTTACAAACCCAACGAGCTCTTTAGATGAAAACGTTTAAGGAAAGCTGCTGCTTCTTGAAAAACGATCTAACTTTTTCTAATAATTAGCATGTTCTCCTCTCAGCACTAGGGATTCCCGGTTCGAATCCCAATCTGGGTGGAGTTTCCATGTTCTCCCCGTGTCCACGTGGGTTTCCTCCGGGTTCCCCAGTTTCCTCCCACAGTCCAAAAACATGGATCAAATCAATTGAGTTCTCCAAATTGCCCCATATAGAGTGTGTGTGAGTGAGTGTGTGTCCAGTGATTGAATTGAGTTCTCCAAATTGCCCCATATCTGTTTCAGGGAGTGTGTGTCCAGTGATAGACTGGTGTCCTGTCCTGGGTGTATCTGCCCGAGACGTTCTCCCCTGGATGGGCATGGGTTGGTGGGGGGCGGTGGGGTTTCCATGTTCTCCCCATGGGTTTCCCCCCACAGTCCAAAAACATGGATCAAGGTCAATTGAATTCTCCAAATTGCCCCATATAGACTGTGTGTGTGTGTCCAGTGATGGATTGGTTGAAAGATGAAGATAATGGATGATGGATAGAGAATGAAAGCTGTTTTTTCAGATGAGACTCTGTGGATGAAGATGGAGGAACACGTCAGAACTCTGTCTCTGGTTTACACGCTCCAGCCACAAAGAACCCAAACCGACTTTAAGAGTCCAGATCACATTTACAGAGAGAGACAGCTGGCTTTCACGAGCTCGGAGTGAACACAGCAATCGTCATGACCGATGTGAAGCCTGTTCTTCGTTATGAAGCTGATATTAACGAAGTCACGAGTATGAACGACAGAATGATTCGTTTTGGTAAATTAATCGTGATTATAATCATTAAGTTCAGGTACTTTATTTATATAGCGCTTTCTACAACAGCATTACAACTTATTAATCACTTTTTAATTAATGCCACAATATCCATCCATCCATTATCTTCCGCTTTATCCTCTATTAGGGTCGTGGGCGGGGGGGGGGGGGATGGGGGGTTCCCCATGCCCATCCAGGGGAGAACGTTTCGGGCGCTGGGCAGATACACCCAGGACAGGACACCAATCTATCACTGGACACACACTCACTCACACAGACACACTCTATATGGGGCAATTTGGAGAACTCAATTGACCTTACATCCATGTTTTTGGACTGTGGAAGGAAACCGGAGAACCCGGAGGAAACCCACATGGACACGGGGACAACATGGAAACTCCACCCAGATTGGGATCACTCATACAGACACACTCTATATGGGGCAATTTGGAGAATTCAATTGACTTGATTCATGTTTTTGGACTGTGGGAGGAAACCGGAGAACCCGGAAGAAACCCATACGCTCCTCTCAGCACTAGGGATTCCCGGTTTGAATCCCAATCTGGGTGGAGTTTCCATGTTCTCCCCGTGTCCAAAAACATGGATCAAGGTGAACTGAATTCTCCAAATTGCCCGAATGGCACGGTGGCTTAGTGGTTAGAACGTTCGCCTCTCAGCGCTAGGGATACCCGATTCTTTTCAATCTATCTTTTATTTTCCAAGCTCTCCCCGTGTCTGCGTGGGTTTCCTCCGGGTTCTCCGGTTTCCTCCCACAGTCCAAAAACATGGATCAAGTCAATTGAAATCTCAAAATTGCCCCATATAGAGTGTGTCTGTGTGAGTGAGTGTGTGCCCAGCAATGGATTGGCGACCTGTCCTGGGTGTATCTGCCCAGCGCCCGAAACGTTCTCCCCTGGATGGGCATGGGGAACCCGCCTCCCCCCCATGACCCTAATAGAGGATAAAGTGGAAGATAATGAATGAATGAATGAAAATTGCCATATATAGAGTGTGTCTGTGTGAGTGAGTGATTGTGTGTCCAGCGATGGATTGGCGTCCTGTTCTGAGTGCCCAGCGCCCGAAATGTTCTCCCCTGGATGGGCATGGGAATACCACCCCCCCCCCCATGACCCTAATATAGGATAAAGCGGAGGATAATGGATGGATGGAACATGGTTTTGTTTGTACTTTGAGTTTCCCAAAAGATTTTATTTTGTTTTCAGCAAAACGGAAAACTTTTTGTAATAAAAGGTTATTTTGTGTTTATATTAAATAAACATTTCCATTACATTTGGTCATTTATTGGACGCCTTTAACCAAAGCGACTTACAAGGTGAGCACAGGTTCATCACAACATCCCTGGAGCAATGAGGGTTAAGGGTCTCGCTCAAGGACCCACACTGGTAACTTCAGTGGACCCGGGATTTGAACCCACAACCTTCAGATTGATAGTCCACCACCTTAACCACTGAGCTACCGCGCCCTCTAATAATAAGAGGGCGTTTGTTGTTAATAATAAACAACAAACATAAGTAATCTGTGCATTGCCCCTGATGTTTGGTAAAGTGAACTAATCAGCATAATAATCATGGCATCAAAATCTGTGCTGCCGTTTTAATTTCATCATTTCAGTTCTGACCTCGGAATCTGATTGGTTGGAGATGATATGAGATGATGACATCACAGCCTTTCTACACCACCACGGCTTGACTCCACTGATGTGGTACCTTTCATTAAACACATCACACTGTGGGGGTCTGAACCGAAGCCCAGCGATTATTAAAAACCACAATTTAATAGCCATCACTGTCTACCTCCGATCACACCGTTGCCATGGCGATGCGTTGTATGGTACAGGATGTATACATGTTGCTGGGCAACAGGCTGGGCCATCAGGGAACCATTTGTGCTCACAGAACCAAAAAAATACATTAACTACTAAATCTGTGTGTGTTCTACAGTACATACTGTACGTCCCCTTTACTCTGTTCTAATGGTCAGAACCCCAATAGTACCCCCACAGAGCAGGTATTATTGGGTGGGGGCATGATTCCTATCCCAGCAGTGTCACTGAGGTGTTTAAATGAAACTCACTGCTGCACTAAACCCCCCCCCCCCCCCCCCCCCCCCCCCCCCCCCACACACACACACACACACACTCACCACATCAGTGTCATTGCAGAACTGACCAAAAACAATCCACCACCCAAATGATACCTGTTCTGTGATGCTCCTGACCAACAGAGAACAGAGAACCAACAGAGGACTAACAACAACAAAGAACACAGATGGACTACAGTACATACTGTTAGTCCCCTTTACTCTGTTCTAATGGTCAGAACCCCAATAGTACCCCCACAGAGCAGGTATTATTGGGTGGGGGCATGATTCCTATCCCAGCAGTGTCACTGAGGTGTTTAAATGAACCTCCAGCAGCACTGCTGCACTAAAACCCCCCTCACCACATCAGTTGTTTTTGGACTGTGGGAGGAAACCGGAGAACCTGGTGGACACGGGGAGAACATGGAAACTCCACCCAGATGGGGATTCGAACCGGGAATCCCTAACGCTGAGAGGAGAACATGCCAACCTATTGGGGTTCTGACCATTAGACCATTAGACCACAGAGTAAAGGGGACATACAGTATGTTCTGTAGAACACAAACAGATGGACTACAGAGTGGAATTCTAGAACTACAAAGTGCAGCTTTACTGTAAGTGGAACTGAGAACAAGGGCATCACGGTGGTTTAGTGGTTGGCATTTTCTCCTCTCAGCACTAGGGATTCCCGGTACAAATCCCCATCTGGGTGGAGTTTCCATGTTCTCCCCGTGTCCTCATGGGTTTCCTCCGGGTTCTCCGGTTTCCTCCAACAGTCCAAAACCATGGATCAAGGTCAATATATTCTCCAAATTGCCCCATATAGAGTGTGTCTGTGTGAGTGAGTGTGTGTCCAGTGATAGATTGGTGTCCTGTCCTGGGTGTATCTGCCCAGCACCCGAAACGTTCTCCCCCGGATGGGCATGGGGAACCCCCCCCCCATGAAACTAATAGAGGATAAATTGGAAGATAATGGATGGATGGATATTGTAGATAATTATAATATTTTGCCTATTAGAACATAGCAGTCAAAAGTTTGGACACGCCCCCTTCTTGCACCATCGTCCGTCCGTCCCCGCGACCCTAGTAGAGGATAATCACATGGACGATAAGTGGAGCAATACAGCTGGTGTGTCCAAACTTTTGAGCGGTTCTATATATAGCTATAGCGCGGTGTTAATTTGCCGGCCGTCCGTTCTGATTCAGACAGCTGTCTCTCTGAGGGACCTCTGCGGTCCTAACCTCTCGTTAGAGCGGCGCTCAGCTGTCCGATCCGTCTGTGTTTGGGTTCAAATGGCTTGACTTCGCTCTCAGCCTGCAGACCTCGTCATAAAGAGCGCTCACCTGCCACTTCTGTCTTCCTACAACACGGTGACTGAGGCTTTAGAACCTCATCAATTCAATACCTTTACCCTGTACGAGGGTCACGGGGGGAGAACGTTTCGGGCGCTGGGCAGGACACTCTCACTCACACAGACACACACACACTCTATATGGGGCAATTTGGAGAACTCAATTGACCTTGATCCATGTTTTTGGACTGTGGGAGGAAACTGGAGAACCCGGAGGAAACCCACACCGACACGGGGAGAACATGGAAACTCCACCTACCCCTACTCGGCTGCTGTGGTGACTCCTCTACTCTTAATTGACTTCCCAACTGTCACTCAGCGGCATTGCTTTGGCGACCCCCTACCCTGTGGCAAATTCCCTACCCTTACTTGACGGCATTGGTGACTCCTTTAGCCCTGCTGGCAGCTGTGGAAATGTCGCTACACCTACTTATTGGCTGTGGCAACTCCCTACCCCTACTCTGCTGCTGTGGCGACTCCCTACCCCTAGTCTGCGGCTGTGGCGACTCCTCTACTTGGTGGCATTGGCAACTCCCAACCCCTACTTTGCTGCTTTGGCAACTCCTTACCCCTACTCTGCTGCATTGGCAACTCCCTACCACTACTCTGCAGCTGTGGCGACTCCCTACCCCTACTCTGCTGCTTTGGCGACTCCCTACCCCTACTCTGCTGCTGTGGCGACTCCCTACCCCTACTCTGCTGCTGTGGCGACTCCCTACCCCTACTCTGCTGCTGTGGCGACTCCCTACCCCTACTCTGCTGCTGTGGCGACTCCCTACCCCTACTCCGCTGCTTTGGCGACTCCCTACCCCTACTCTGCTGCTTTGGCGACTCCCTACCCCTACTCTGCTGCTTTGGCGACTCCCTACTCCTACTCCGCTGCTTTGGCGACTCCCTACCCCTACTCTGCTGCTTTGGCGACTTCCTACCCCTACTCCGCTGCTTTGGCGACTCCCTAACCCTACTCTGCAGTTGTGGCGACTCCCTAACCCTACTCTGCTGCTTTGGCAACTCCCTACCACTACTCTGCAGCTGTGGCGACTCCCTACCCCTACTCCGCTGCTTTGGCGACTCCCTACCCCTACTCTGCAGTTGTGGCGACTCTCTACCCCTACTCTGCTGCTTTGGCAACTCCCTACCCCTACTCTGCAGTTGTGGTGACTCCCTACCTCTACTCTGCCGCTTTGGCGACTCCCTACCCCTACTCTGCAGTTGTGGCGACTCCCTAACCCTACTCTGCTGCTTTGGCAACTCCCTACCCCTACTGTGCGGCTTTGGCAACTCCCTACCCCTACTCTGCAGTTGTGGCGACTCCCTACCCCTACTCTGCTGCATTGGCAACTCCCTACCACTACTCTGCAGCTGTGGCGACTCCCTACCCCTACTCTGCTGCTTTGGCGACTCCCTACCCCTACTCTGCTGCTTTGGCGACTCCCTACCCCTACTCTGCTGCTTTGGCGACTCCCTACCCCTACTCCGCTGCTTTGGCGACTCCCTACCCCTACTCTGCAGTTGTGGCGACTCCCTAACCCTACTCTGCTGCTTTGGCAACTCCCTACCCCTACTGTGCGGCTTTGGCAACTCCCTACCCCTACTCTGCAGTTGTGGCGACTCCCTACTCCCCTACTCTGCTGCATAACTCCCTACCACTACTCTGCAGCTGTGGTGACTCCCTACCCCTACTCTGCTGCATTGGCGACTCCCTACCCCTACTCTGCTGCTTTGGCGACTCCTCTACTTGGTGGCATTGGCGACTACCTACCCCTACTCTGCGGCTTTGGCAACTCCCTACCCCTACTCTGCAGTTGTGGCGACTCCCTACCCCTACTCTGCTGCATTGGCAACTCCCTACCACTACTCTGCAGCTGTGGTGACTCCCTACCCCTACTCTGCTGCATTGGCGACTCCCTACCCCTACTCTGCTGCTTTGGCGACTCCTCTACTTGGTGGCATTGGCGACTACCTACCCCTACTCTGCGGCTGTGGCGACTCCTATACACCTACTAACTGGCTGTGGTGACTCCACAACCCCTACTCTGTGGCTGCAATAGATAAAATATCATGAAACAGCATAAATTTAATAATTGTACTAAAAATCACTAATTAATGACATCTCTACCACCTTGACAAAACACCTTCCATACATCTTATTTCTCAATTGTACCTTTTCTTTACCCCTCAACCTCCTCTACCTCAGATTCCTTAATATCTCAAGGTCATCTCGGGTTCTCAGAGTCAGACCCTCTGTACAATCTCTACCCAGCCGTGATACGGACTCGCGATGCATGTTAAAGCTCTGTACAGATGAGCTCAAGGTCGGTTCACAAAACCCGGGATGCAAAGCTCCGTCGTCCCGAAAAGCTTCCACAGCACTAGAAGGCATCTCCACTCAGAGAGAACATTGTGTACAGCATCCCACAGCTCCATCCTTCTCTGAGCCGTACACACAACCCAACAAACCGAGCGCAGACGGGATGACGTGATTGATCCTGTCAGAAATAAAAAGATAGATGGTCTCAACTTGCTGACGTGTTCACTAGAGGGATGCACACCCGTGTTCCGGGTTCCGCACAGAGCCGGCGATGTCCCGGAGGAGACGATGACATTGGATGTACGTATGTATGCTCACAAATCCGATGCAGATCAGCGCAGTGACGATCGAAACGCCACAGCAGAAACACAACGACCATCACCGAACAGCAGAACCCGCAAAGAACACACACACACACACACACAACAGAACCAAGTGCAAACCAAACAGAAGAAACGGGAACATGCACCGCAGCCAATCGATTTAAATAAACCATCCATCCTAGGGTCGCGAGGGGGAGGGGTGGATGGTCCTCATGTCCGTCCAGGAAAGACTGTTTCGGGGCACTGGGCAGATACACCCAGGACAGGACGCCAATCTATCACTGGACACACACTCACACACTCTGTATGGAGCAATTTGGAGAATTCACTTGACCTTGATCCACTTTTTTTGAACCTGGATCCCCTAGCGCTGAGAGGAGAACATGCTAAACACCAAACCACCCTTTAAATAAACCATCCATCCATTATCTTTCACTTTATCCTCTACTAGGGTCGTGGGGGGTTTCCCATGCCCATCCTGGGAGAACGTTTTGGGCGCTGGGCAGACACGGGACATGGGGAGAACATGGAAACTCCACCCAGATTAGAATTTGAACCGGGAATACCTAGTGCTGAGAGGAGAACATGCTAATCACTAAACCACTATGTTGCCCCAGTATCAATGTTCATCCATCCATTATCTTCCGCTTTATCCTCTACTAGTTTCGTGGAGGGTGGGGGGGGGTTCCCCATGCCCATCCAGGTGAGAACGTTTCGGCACTGGGCAGATACACCCAGGACAGGACGCCAATCTATCACTGGGCACACACTCACTCACACAAACACACTGTATATGGGGCAATTTAGAGAATTCAATTGAGTTTATCCGTGTTTTTGGACTGTGGGAGAAAACCGGTGAACCCGGAGGAACCCCACGCGGACACGGGGAGAACATGGAAACTCCACCCAGACTGGGATTCGAACCGGGAATCCCTAGTGCTGAGAGGAGAACATGCAAAACACTAAACCACTGCGCTGCCTCTTTAAATAAACCATCCATCCATTATCTTCCACTTTATCTTCTACTAGGGTGGGGGGGGGGTTTCCCCATGCACATCCAGGGGAGAACGTTTCTAGTGCTGAGCAGATAGACCTGCTATGGGTGGAGGTTCCACATTCATCCCATTATCATTAGTGGGTTTTCTCTTGGTTTTACAGTTTTTAGTCCAAAAACATGGATTTAAGGTGAATTGGCTGCTCTGAAAGGTTACTTGGCATCGGGGCTTATTGAGTTAGATTCCTCCATGTCTAAATTGCCCCTATACAGTGTGTGTCTGATATACTGGGTGGCGTAGTGGTTTAATGGTTAGCAGGTTCACCTCTCAGCACTGGGATTCGAAGCTGGATCCCCAATCTGGGTGGAGTTTCCATGTTCTCCGCGTGTATGCATGGGTTTCCTCCGGGTTCCCTGGTTTCCTCCCACAATCCAAAAACATGGACGAGGTGAATTTACAATCCATTCTTTCATTCATTATCTCCCGCTTTATCCCCTATTAGGGTCGCGGTGGGGTTCCCCATGCCCATCCAGGGGAGAACGTCTCGGGCGCTGGGCAGATAGACCCAGGACAGGGCGCCAATCCATCGCTGGGCACACACTCACTCACACAGACACACTCTATATGGGGCAATTTCGAGAACTCAATTAACTTGATCCATGTTTTTGGACTGTGGGAGGAAACCGGAGAACCCGGAGGAAACCCACGCAGACACGGGGAGAACATGGAAATCCAGATGGGGATTCGAACCGGGAGGCAAATGTGCTAAACACTAAGCCACCATGCCGCCTGAATTTACAATATTGATAGTAAAAATAAATGCGACTGGCTCCTCACTGCTCTACGGCCTCGATGGAAAAGGCAAAACAAATGGAGCACAAGTTGCCCCGTGGCTGTTTCCACCCTGCACCGCCCGGGGGGCATCCAGGTATTTGAGTTTGACGGAATTCCAGACGAGTCCACAAACCATCATTGATCCCAAAGCAAAAACCCATTTCAGCTCAACATGTGTTTACAGTGTACATCAACCAAACAGAGCCATGGGCACTCCAACACATTCTCAGAAATACTACCCCAGTGCGGGGTAACTCCTCCATAGACTCTGAGGGTCTGCGATCTTGACGTTCTGCTCGATCCAGTCTGCAGTTCCATTTTCAATCCTTCGAATCCCAGTGCTGAGAGAAGAACGTGCTAACCATTAAACCACTACGCCACCCAGTACACAGACACACACAGCATAGGGGCAATTTAGACAGAGAGGAATCCAACTCAATAACCCCCGATGCCAAGTAACTCGAACCACAAATCCTTTTGCATCCTTTCTGAGCAGCCAATTCACCTTAAATCCATGTTTTTGGACTGCAGTTTCATGATGAAGACGGACGATCGCGGGAGACGAGCCGTTACACCAACTCTCAACCCCATGTCACCGACACCAGCGCTACAGCTCCACCCCCCACAGCTCAGTCTGAAGGTCAGCGGAACGCTGCATGGATTCAAGCACGGTGTTGCGTTGCATTGCCGTCATAAGACTTCAGCTAGTGGACATGGATTTCACCTTTAAAATGAGCAATTCTTTAAAGTGGCACGGTGGCGTTGTGGTTGGAATCCCGTCTCTAATCCCAATCTGGGTGTCTCCACGTTCTTCCCATTATCATTAGTGGGTTTTAGTTACAAAAAACATGGATTTAAGGTGAATTTGCTGCTCTAAATTGCCCCTATACAGTGTTGTCTGATATACTGGGTGGAACGGTGGCTTAGTGGTTAGCATGTTCTCCTCTCAGCGCTCCCGTGTCCGAATGGGTTTCCTCCAAGTTCTCCGGTTTCGTCACACAGTCCAAAAACATGGATTCAAGGGTAATTAGCCACTTTAAATTGCCCCTATACACACAGTATGTTTGTGTCTGTGAGTGATTGGCACCCTGTCCTGAATGTATCTTTCAAGACGACTTTTTCCATCCATCCATTATCTTCTGCTTTATCCTCTATTAGGGTCACGGGGGGGGGGGGGGGGGGGGGGGGGGGTTGATGCCCCATGGGGGGGGGGGGGGGGGTATCTGCCCAACGTTTCGGGCGCTGGGCAGATACACCTAGGACAGGACACCAAACTATAACTGGAACCACTAACTCACACAAACACACTCTATATGGGGCAATTTGGAGAACTCAATCGACCTCGATCCATGTTTTTGGACTGTGGTAGGAAACCGGAGAACCCGGAGGAAACCCATGTGGACACGGGGAGAACATGGAAACTCCACCTAGATTGAGATTCGAACCAGGAATCCCTAGTGCTGAGAGGAGAACATGCTAACCACTAAGCCACCCAAGTCTACTGTTTTAATTGTGTATACTCTATAAATCACTAAATCATCCATCCATCCATTATCTTCCGCTTTATCCTCTATTAGGGTCGGGGGGGTTCCCCATGCCCATCCAGGGGAGAACGTTTCGGGCGCTGGGCAGATACACCCAGATCAGGACACCAATCTATCACTCACTCACACAGACACTCACTCTATATGGGGCAATTTGGAGAACTCAATCGACCTCGATCCATGTTTTTGGACTGTGGGAGGAAACCGGAGAACCCGGAGGAAACCCATGTGGACACAGGGAGAACATGGTAACTCCACCTAGATTGGGATTCGAACCAGGAATCCCTAGTGCTGAGAGGAGAACATGCCAACCACTAAGCCACCCAAGTCTACTGTTTTAATTGTGTATACTCTATAAATCACTAAATCATCCATCCATTATCTTCCTAGTAGGGTCGCGGGGGGGTTCCCCATGCCCATCCAGGGGAGAACGTTTCGGGCGCTGGGCAGATACACCCAGGACAGGACACCAATCTATCACTGGACACACACTCACTCACACAGACACACTCTATATGGGGCAATTTGGAGAATTCAATTGACTTGATCCATGTTTTTGGACTGTGGGAGGAAACCGGAGAACCCGGAGGAAACCCACGCGGACACGGGGAGAACATGGAAACTCCACCCAGATTGGGATCCGAACCGGGAATCCCCAGCGCTGAGAGGAGAACATGCCAAACACTAAGCCACCGTGCCGCCCATCACTAAATCAAAGGATTATAATTTCAGTCACGCACTGAACACGAACGCAAAGCAGAACCACCAACATCGGATTATTCGGTCCTTAAAAGAGTGGACACATTAAAAGAGTGGACACATTAAAAGAGTGGACACATCAAAGCTGTGGACGCGGCCGCGTGATTGGCTGATCCACTTACAGCAGGTTTCTGATCAGTGTGGCAGACTCGGCGTCATCGCTACCTCTCAACTCCCCCGCAAAATCCAGCCCGAGATACCGCAGCCTCAAACCTCCACCATCCCCGAACCCGCCGCTCCGTCCGGTCCCGGCTCGGCGTCGGGTACGAGCCCGGCTATTCCTCCGAGGACCCGGTCTCAGGACCGAGAGAACCCGGTCTCGGCGTCTCCGGATCGCCTTCGGAGAGCCTGAAAAGATCCGTCTGGCGATGCTGTCTGCACGTCTACGGTTCCATCCCTCCCCATCTGCACCCTGCTCGCTTTCACACCGAGGAAAATAAATCCCTGTGGCCTGGCAGCATGCTTTTGTGCGAGTGTGTGTGTGTGTGCGTGTGTGTGTGTGAGAGTGTGTGTGTGAGAGTGTGTGTGTGTGTGTGTGTGTGTGTGGAGGGAGGGGAGCTGCAGTTGTGCTACACTGTAGAGCTCGTTGGCTCAGTGGAAGCACAGATCCATCTGCAGTAGAAAGTGCTGTACTGGCGTTAACCCTCGCCGTGCCGTGCTCTTCCACCCGCCCCCCCCCAGGATACGCACATGAATACCAGCTCGCAATTGCCCCTCCGTTATGGCATCTAATTGCCCCTCGGTTGGCATGTCAAACTTCAGCCCGTAAGCCGTTTAACATCACAAGCTCGTGACGTCTGATCTGATCACCCACAGCTCAGCATCTGGCTGACTGCTACTGGAAGATTGCCCTGCGAGGCATCCTATTGGTCGATAGTCGCATGATAAAAACCGACTAATAAGCCTAAAACGGCGTTGTGGATCTGATATCGAAAAAAATCGATTCTTCAAAGAATCACGATATGTAGTCCTTACGATTCTGAATCGAGAATCGTTCATTCATTATCTCCCGCTTTTATCCTCTATTAGGGTCGCGGTGGGGTTCCCCATGTCCATCCAGGGGAGAACGTGTCAGGCGCTGGGCAGATAGACCCAGGACAGGGCGCCAATCTATCACACTCACACACAGACTATTATATGGGGCAATTTGGAGAACTCAATCAACCTCGATCCATGTTTTTGGACTGAGGGAGGAAACCGGAGAACCCGGAGGAAACCCACGCGGACACGGGGAGAACATGGAAACGCCACCCAGATGAGGATTCGAACCGGGAATCCCTAGCGCTGAGAGGAGAACATGCTAAACCACTAAGCCACCCAAGTCTACTGTTTTAATTGTGTATACTCTGTAAATCACTAAATCATCCATCCATCATCTTCCGCTTTATCCTCTAGTAGGGTCGCGGGGGGGGGGGGGGGTTTCCCCATGTCCATGCAGGGGAGAACGTTGTGGGTGCTATGGTTGGTATATTGTAGGGGTGCTGAAAAAAAATCGATTCTTCAAAGAATCGCGATTGGTAGTCCTAGCGATTCTGAATCGAGAATCGTTCATTCATTATCTCCAGCTTTTATTCTCTATTAGGGTTGCGGTGGGGTTCCCCATGTCCATCCAGGGGAGAACGTTTCGGGCGCTGGGCAGATACACCCAGGACAGGACACCAATCTATCACTGGACACACACTCACTCACACACACACTCTATATGGGGCAATTTGGAGAACTCAGTTGACCTCGATCCATGTTTTTGGACTGTGGGAGGAAACCGGAGAACCCGGAGGAAACCCACGCGGACACGGGGAGAACATGGAAACTCCACCCAGATGAGGATTTGAACCGGGAATCCCTAGAGTTGAGAGGAGAACATGCCAACCACTAAGCCACCGTGCCGCCAATCGAGAATCGATAAAAAGAATAATAATAATAAAAAAAAAATGTGTTTAAGTTTTATTTTTTGGCGCCCCCTCTTGAGCGTAATGCATATCGCGTTACGTATCCGCTCGGCCACCGAACAGCACGCTTGTTAACCAGCCCCCCCTCGTGAGCCCATTTTGCGGGACATCACCTTGAACTAAAAGAAGTTGAAAATATATTTCATATTAAAGGTTAAGTTTGTAAAATGAATGTTGGTGCAACATCGTTAAAAAGACTGAAGTATGGATTTTATTTTTAAGGTTAAGTTTTAAAGATTTGCAAAATCTAAATGCACTCTGAGCAGGGTAGCACGGTGGCTTAGTGGTTGGCATGTTCTCCTCTCAGCACTAGGGATTCCCGATTCGAATCCCAATCTGGGTGGAGTTTCCATGTTCTCCCCGTGTCCGCGTGGGTTTCCTCCGGGTTCTCCGGTTTCCTCCCACAGTCCAAAAACATGGATCAAGTCAATTGAATTCTCCAAATTGCCCCATATAGAGTGTGTGTGTGTGAATGAGTGTGTGCCCAGCGATGCGTTCTCCCCCGAAACGTTCTCCCCTGGATGGGCATGGGGAACCCCCCATGCCCCCCCCCCCCACCCACGACCCTAGTAGAGGATAAAGTGGAAGATAATGAACGGATGGATGTCTATTAGACACACAGTACAAATAACTATTTATTTTGCAGTTTATAATAAATTCAGTTTAATATCTGAACAATTTTAAGGGGGGGGGGGGGTGGCACCCCAGCGCCCCCTATGGACCAGCCGCCACTAAGTTGGCAATCTCCCAGTCGCACAAGCGGTGCGAGAGCTTTTCGATGGTTTAAATACAGGTGACGCAGTCGGAATAAGCGGGATTTAGCCGCCGTGAAGGCCGTACTTGTGTCCAGATGTTTTGAGTGGCAGGTGGTCGTGTCCAAAGCCAGTTGTTAAGCTCTTTGGTCCACGGTCACCGCGCAATGTGGGTCAACACACAGGGCTGATTTCACGCCTGTTTACTTTTCCTCTGTGTGGCCGTCGCGCGGCACAATGTAATCTCGCACCGCGGAAATCAAAAGGTGGTGCATCAGATCCATCTGCAGACGCCGCACCGCCACGCGGCTCAGATGTGGAGCTGCTCTGTGGAACACAAACGTGGAGAGACGAAGCTTCTGAATCCCAGAGCTATAAATAACCCAGAGCTGCTGACGCCACAGAGCAGATATTCAATGATCGGAGCTCACGGATCAGAGCCGGAGGGGAGGGGCTTAGAGCTCCGAGCGTCTCACGCCTCATTCAGGTTCTCGTTATGGCTGCAACAACGAATCGATTATGAGAAGTGTGTGTGTGTGTGGCGGCACCGTGGCTTAGTGGTTGGCATCCCCATCTGGGTGGAGTTTCCATGTTCTCCCCGTGTCCGTGTGGGTTTCCTCCGGGTTCTCCGGTTTCCTCCCACAGTCCAAAAACATGGATCAAGCCCAATAGAGTTCTCCAAATTGCCCCATATAGAGTGTGTGAGTGAGTGTGTGTCCAATGATGGATTGGTGTCCTGTCCTGGGTGTATCTGCCCAGCGCCTGAGATGTTCTCCCCTGGATGGGCATGAGGAACCCCCCCCGTCCCGCGACCATAATGTAGGATAAAGTGAAAGTTAATGGATGGATGGATTCCTTGTGTGGCGGCACGGGGTTTAGTGGTTGGCATGTTCTCCTCTCAGCACTAGGGATTCCCAGTTAAAATCCCAATCTGGGTGGAGTTTCCATGTTCTCCCCGTGTCCGTTTCCTCCAGGTTCTCCGGTTTCCTCCCACAGTCCAAAAACATGGATCAAGATCAATAGAATTCTCCAAATTGCCCCATATAGAGTGTGTCTGTGTGAGTGAGTGTGTTCAGTGATAGATTGGCACCCTGTCCTGGGTGTATCTGCCCAGTGCCCGAAACGATCTCCCCTGGATGGGCATTGGGAACACCCCCTCCCCCCCTCCCAAATTATTCATTCATTCATTATCTCCCGCTTTATCCTATATGAGGGGTCGTTTCCGAGGAAACCGGAGAACCCGGAGGAAACCCACGCAGACACGGGGAGAACATGGAAACTCCACCCAGATGGGGATTCGAACCGGGAATCCCTAGCGCTGAGAGGCGAACGTGCCAAACACTAAACCACCATGCCGCCCTCCAGAATTAATCGGATTAATTCCTTTATTAATCGGAAAAACAATCGACCGATTAATCGATCATTAAAATAATCGTTCGTTGCGGCCCTATTTCTTGGCAGAGCGCCAGACCAAGTAGACTTCTGATCAACATCTGGACGGCGCTCACCACTACATCACCAGGCAGCTGCATCGGAGTCAGGGACGTCTGCCGTGACGAGACCCCCGACCCAGACGACCTTGGCCAGGCGTTCAGGTGATTGATGGAGCTGTCGCTGGACTCCAGGCTGAGTTTAGCTCATGATTCCTGGTTCATGGAATTCAATACATTAACCTTGGCTCGCTCTTCAGGGATGAAGAAAATCTTTGAATGCTGTTCAGCAACTTGAGAATGAGACACTGGAATTCCATCCATTACCTTCTGCTTTATCCTCTATTAGGGTCGCGGGGGGGGGGGGGGGGGGAGGGGGGGGTTCCCCATGCCCATCCAGGGGAGAACGTTTCGGGTGCTGGGCAGATAAAATTACCTCTATATATAGTGTGTGTCTGATGTGAGTGTGTACCCAGTAGGGGTGAGCTGCAATATTCGCTGATTCGACGATTCGATTCGGAGAACCGTAGTCGACTATGAACCTCATATTCGAATGTACCATTTTGACCACATGGGGGCGCCCATGGCTGCTGCTAAGCATTAGTTTTTACATGAAATGTCTTTGTTTTCGTTATATATATAGCCTTTTGTCAAATAAAATCATCCTCATTTCAAGAAAAAAAAAAGAAAAACAACAAAAAAAAGGTTTTCTTTTGTTAGAAAAACAAGTAAAATATATTAAAAAAAACTTTTTTAAAAACCACGCTTATAGCGCCATCTTGTGGTGAAATTTTAACTGATTCGACTATCGGGAAAATCTGACGAATCAGATTCGACTACGAAAATCTGTAGTTGAATACAGCCCTAGTACCCAGTGGTAGATATGGGGCCCTGGGCAAACATGGAGGCAAATGATCATTTGTATTGGTGCCCCAGACAAGTGACGCTCATTGATGTTCAGTGGTTACGTCCATCCATCCATTATCTTCTGCTTTTTCCTCTATTAGGGTCGCGGTGGGGTTCCCCATGCCCATCCAGGGGAGAACATTTCGGGCGCTTGGCAGATACACCCAGGACAGGACGCCAATCCATCGCTGGACACACACTCACTCACACACACACTCTATATGGGGTAATTTGGAGAACTCAATTGACTTGATCCATGTTTTTGGACTATGGGCGGAAACCGGAGAACCCGGAGGAAACCCACACGGACACGGGGAGAACATGGAAACTCCACCCAGATTGGGCTTTAAACCAGGAATCCCTAGTGCTGAGAGGAGAACATGCTAACCACTAAGCCACCATGCCAATATCCTCAATTGTACGTATTTATATGTAAACAAGTTTTTTTCTTGATTTTATTATTTATTTTTTCAGTTCATCTCATTATCTTAACTAACGACGACGGAACTATAGTCACGGGGTGGGGGGGGAGGTTGGGGGTGGTTCCCCATGCCCATCCAGGCATTTCAGGCACCGGGCAGATACACCCAGGACAGGACGCCAAACACACACTTACTTCAGACATGCATACTATATGGGGCAATTTTAGATAGAGGCAGGAGAACCCGGAGAACACACAGACAGACATGGGGAGGACATGGAGACTCCACCCAGAGTGGGATTGGAACCGGGAATCCCTAGTGCTGAGAGGAGAACATGACAACCACTAATCCAGCGTGCCACCCATACACTGTAAATCCTCCGCTTAAAAGGCTTTATTCCAGACACGCTGGAAGCCGGTGTTATTGGAACGCCGCTGTACGGAACCTCCCCGCTCAGTGAAGGAATGTTACTGAGCAGGAAGAACATCTCTGGTTCCACCAGACACCAGCGGCATGTTTAATCCATGGCCCGACTCGGCCTGACCGCTTCGAGGATCTGCATCCTTAGCTGTCTGGCTGCTTTCTTGAGGGTCTTTTGGGACGACCAGCAATTATTATCTTTTTTTTTTTAATAAGCGTTCTAAGCGTGTTCTCGTTCTAAAAATGCAGACATAAAACTTTCCATCGCACCTTTTTAAAGCAAAAACAATTCTTTTGGGCGGCACAGTAACGTGGAGGTTAGCACATCCACCTCGAAATCCCGACTCGAAACCCAATCTAGATGTCTTCATGTTCATCTCATCGTCAACAATGGATTTTCTCCACGGTCTCTGGTTTCCACAGTGCAAACACATGGATACATGGTGAATTGGCTGCTCTTAATTGCCCCTATACTGTGTGTGTGTTATATATCTATCCATCCATTATCTTCTGCTTTATCCTCTACTGGGGTTTGAGGGGGTGGGTGGGCAAATACAACCAGGACAGGACGCCAATCTATCGCTGGGCACACACTCACACAAACACATTCGATATGGGGCAATTTGGAGAACTCAATTGACCTTAATCCATGTTTTTGGACTGTGGGAGGAAACCGGAGAACCCGGAGGAAACCCACGCGGACAACTCCACCCAGACTGGGATTCGAACCAGGAATCCCTAGTGCTGAGAGGAGAACATGCCAACCACTAAGCCACCGTGTCACCCCTAAATCATTCATTCATTAATTATCTCCCGCTTTATCCTCTATTAGGTTCGGGGGGGTTCTCCATGCCCATCCAGGGGAGAACGTTTCGGGCGCTGGGCAGATACACCCAGGACAGGACACCAATCTATCACTGGACACACACTCACTCACACACATACACTCTATATGGGGCAATTTGGAGAATTCAATTAACTTGATCCATGTTTTTGGCCTGTGGGAGGAAACTGGAGAACCCGGAGGAAACCCACGCGGATACGCGGAGAACATGGAAACTCCACCCAGATGGGGATTCGAACCGGGAATCCCTAGTGCTGAGAGGAGAACATGCCAACCACTAAGCCACCATCACTAAATCTTCATCTGTTATGAATCCCGACCATGTCGACACAGTCCTAATGAAACGTCTAACGTGTGTGTGTGTGTGTGTGTGCGCGCGTGTGAGTGTATGTGTGTGTATGTGTGTGTGTGTGAGAGTGTGTGCGTGTGTGTGCGTGTGTGTTTCTCAAGCATCCTTAACCAACCTGTACTCCGAGTGAGAGACATTCGATTAAAAGGAGAAATGTGGAGGAGATGAACTAATGTGAATTTAAACGTGCTCCGTGATGAATCGCAGGTTCTCCATTTCAGGCAGCAATACTGAGATCCTGCTAAAGTTCTAATCCAGCAAAAATTTACGGACGCGCGGATCGGGCCGACCGACCCGGCACGTAAACATTACGAGTGGACGAGCACCTCAGAAGGGCTTCGGTCGGGGAAGAGAAGACAACAAGCGCATCCCGACCGCCGGGCGCTCTGATCCCGGCTCAGCGGGGACGTTCTGATAACTCGAGAACATGCTGGAAGCTCCCCACACAGGCGCGAGTGATGTATGAGCTGACAACAGAGACGGGAACATCAGCGAGTGAGATCACAGAGATGGAAGACTGATGAGAGCTCGCAATCCGAGTCGGGTTCGGGATCCGCAGTCGGAACCACGACGCCTGCATTCACGCAGCCGAGAGGAGCGACGCTCGGGAGAACGTTACGAGGCAGAGGACTTCAGACGCGAGCGTAACGGGGGACGGAATTAAAGCTACAGATCTCATTCAGAGAGCATCACCGTATAAAGCTGCGTTCTGCACTCGGCGCCATGCTTTGTTGAGAACATGTGACCACACCGAGGGACAGAGAGACAGAAATATAGCTTTAATTGAAGGTGGTTTAGTGGTTTTAGCATGTTCTCCTCTCAGCACTAGGGATTCCCAGTTCGAATCCCCATCTGGGTGGAGTTTCCATGTTCTCCCCGTGTGCACCTTTCAGGGTTCTCCGGTCCCACAGTCCAAAAACATGGATTAAGTTAATTGAATTCTCCAAATTGGCCCATATAGAGTGTGTATGTGTGAGTGAGTGTGTGCCCAGCGATGGATTGGCGCCCTGTTCTGGGTGTATCTGCCCAGCGCCTGAAACGTTCTCCCCTGGATGGGCCCCCTGCGAGCCTAGTAGAGCTGATAACAGAGCTAACATAATGAATGAGTGAGATGACAGAATGATGGAGAACATGCTAAACCACTAAGCAATCCGTGCCGCCCGGTTTGATTTATAATAAATCAAAATCATTAATAAACTGGTCTTCCATGACATAATCTAGTCTTAACTTACCTGGCAGAGGACTTCAGACGCTGAGCGAGTAACGGGGGACGGAATTCCAAGCTATCAGATGGGCTCTATTGGCCAAGTACAGAATCACTTTATAAAAGCTGCGATTCTAGTCATCGGCAAAGTAATGCTATTGTATGAGAACATGTGACCACACGAGGGACGAAGTGAAGCGGTCAGAGGTATAGCGTTAATTGAAGCCGATGTCACGGCCAGACAAACGGTGGCAATCAGATTTAAGGACTGGAACTACCAATCCATCTTTTTTATCTTCCGCTTTTTGTAACGTTCTAGGGATTCCGTTTTCGGGCGCTGGGCAGATAGACCCAGGACAGGGCGCCAAATCCATCGCTGGGCACACACACTCACTCACACAGACTAACTCTATATGGGGCAATTTGGAGAACTCAATTGACTTGATCCATGTTTTTGGACTGTGGGAGGAAACCGGAGAACCCAGAGGAAACCCACGTGGACACGAAGAGAACATGGAAACTCCACCCAGATTGGGATTTGAAGCAGGAATCTCTAGTGCTGAGAGGAGAACATGCTAACCACTAAGCCACCCAGGGTTTGCACAGGGTTAGAACTAACCGTTTTATAAAAATTGAAAGGCATTCTGAATGGGTTGTACAATAGGTTCTCTGAGTGTAATGTGAATATATTATTCATTCATTCATTATTTTCCACTTTATCCTCTATTAGGGTCGCGGCGGGGGGGGGTTTCCCCATGTCCATCCAAGGGAGAACGTTTCGGGCACTGGGCAGATACACCCAGGACAGGACACCAATCTATCGCTGGGCACACACTCACTCACACAGACACATTCTATATGGGGCAATTCGGAGAATTCAATTGACTTGATCCATGTTTTTGGACTGTGGGAGGAAACTGGAGAACCCGGAAGAAACCCACGCGGACACGGGAGAACAGTGAATATGTGTATATATATATGTGTATGTATATATATATATATATATATATATATATATATATATATATATATATATGTGTAGGCAGCACGGTTAGTGTTTAGCATGTTCTTCTCTCATAGGGATTCCCGGTTCGATCCCATCTGGGTGGAGTTTCAAGTTCTCCCCGTGTCCGCGTGGGTTTCCTCCGGGTTCTCCGTTTCCTCCCACAGTCCAAAAACATGGATCAAGTCAATTGAATTCTCTAAAAATTGCCCCATATAGAGTGTCTTGTGAGTGAGTGTGTGCCCAGCGATGGATTGGCGCCCTGTCCTGGGTCTATCTGCCCAAGATTTCTCCCCTGGATGGCATGGGGACCCCCCCCCCCCCCCCCCGCGCCCCTAATAGAGGATAAAGCGGGAGATAATGAATGAATGAATGAAATATATATATATCTCCATGATGTGTTGTTCGTTAGGACTTTGTGAGTTGAATCAATAGTTCCAAGTATCTGTTATGAATTAATACTTAAATATAAGTTATAATAATTATATAATTAAATATAATGACTTAAATATAATAACTTAATTAATAATTAAAGATTAATAAACTCTAAAATGAAATACGCACAGAAACCAGAGCACCATCATTCTGCAACATGAAGTTTTTCACCACGTAAATGAATTCTGTTGATTTCATCATCAACATCCATCCCATCCATCACACAGATCACACTTTATATCACACAGGCTACAAGAAATGCATTTGGGAGACACGCTATGGTTAAAAACGTTGTTTTGCTCCTTAAAAGACATGAAAAGCCTAAAAGGCAACTCCAAACCATAATAAAGAGATTCAGTCTAATAGAGTACGTTAATGAAAGGAGTCGTTCACGTCCGCAGCGGACGGCTGATCTTTTTACTGGGGGCAACGTCGCTCATGTGATCATTTACATCTGCACTACGAAGCCCCGAATCGAGAACGCAGAGCTGAGGGTCAGAGCTGAGGGGCTCGAGTCTGTTTAGGATGCATTTACCAGAAAATGACTTTTTAAGAGGAGAAATCATCTAAAGCGTCAAACTCCTGTTTAGGCAAAGTTTCAAATCTCACAAAGAAGTTTGGATTTGAAGTAATCCATCTATTCCGTAATAGTACTTGTGCAATTAGTACACACACACACACACACACACACACACACACACACACACACACACACACACAGCATGTTCTCCTCTCAGCGCTAGGGATTCCAGGTTCGAATCCCAATCTGGGTGGAGTTTCCATGTTCTCCCCGTGTCTGCGTGGGTTTCCTCCGGGTTCTCTGGTTTCCTCCCATGGATAAAGTCAATTGAGTTCTCCAAATTGCCCCATATAGAGTGTGTTTGTGTGAGTGTGTGTGTCCAGTGATAGATTGGCGCCCCGTCCTGGGTGTATCTGCCCAGCGCCCGAAACGTTCTCCCCTGGATGGGCATGGGGAACCCCCCTATGAATGAAATATATATATATATATATATATACATATATATATATATATATATATATATATATATATATATATATATATATATATATATACACACATATATACATATATACATATATATATATATATATATATATATATATATATATATATATATATATATATATATATATACACATGCATACATATATACACACACACACATATATATATATATACACACACACACCCGTGCCGCCCTATATATATATATATATAGACTGTAGTTTGTGTGAGTGAGTGTGTGGCCAGTGATAGATTGGTGTCCTATCCTGGGTGTATCTGCCCCCGCGACCCTAGTAGAGAATAAAGTGGAAGATTTATATATATATATATATATATATATATATATATATATATATATATATATATATATATATATATACATATACATATATATATATATATATATATATACATATACATATACATATATACACACACACACACACACATACACGTGTTAGGTTAAAAAGCGACCAAAACTGTCACCGAACCACATAGAATCCCACGTTACTTTCATCATATAATGGGGCATCTAGAAAAGAATATTGAAAGGTTAAAGGTTGAAGTATAACGACAGGATCTGTAAAGGGATTCCAAAGTCGTGGAAGAGCAAGAATAACTTGATGAATGGCTACACAAGACACGGGGGCATTCATGCCGTCAACCAAGCAATGGTGGCTTATGGAATGACATATCAACTAGTCCTCTTTAACAGCATTCCCCGTTTGTGCGCGTCTGTGTGAGTGAGTGTGTGTCCGGTGATGGATTGGTGTCCTGTCCTGGGTGTATCTGCCCAGCGCCCGAAATGTTCTCCCCTGGATGGACATGGATAACCACCACCCCCCCCCACGACCCTAATAGAGGATAAAGCAGAAGATAATGGA
Organism: Corydoras sp. C115; assembly: GCA_019802505.1. Lineage (NCBI taxonomy): Eukaryota > Metazoa > Chordata > Actinopteri > Siluriformes > Callichthyidae > Corydoras > Corydoras sp. C115. Next base: position 56,839 of record JAFMOC010000778.1, on the reverse strand, counting down.
TGGATATATGATATGATATTCAAATCCAATCTGGGTGGAGTTTCCATGTTCTCCCCGTGTCCGTGTGGGTTTCCTCCGGGTTCTCCGGTTTCCTCCCGCAGTCCAAAAACATGGATCAAGGTCAATTGAATTCTCCAAATTGCCCCATATAGAGTGTGTCTGTGTGAGTGAGTGTGTGTCCAGTGATAGATTGGTGTCCTGTCCTGGGTGTATCTGCCCAGCGCCCGAAACGTTCTCCCCTGGATGGGCATGGGGAACCCCCCCCCCCCTCGTGACCCTAATAGAGGATATAGCAGAAGATAATGGATGGATATATGATATGATATTCAAATCCAATCTGGGTGGAGTTTCCATGTTCTCCCCGTGTCCGTGTGGGTTTCCTCCGGGTTCTCCGGCTTCCTCCCACAGTCCAGAAACATGGATCAAGTCATTTGAGTTCTCTAGATTGCCCCATATAGAGTGTGTCTGTGTGAGTGAGTGAGTGTGTGTCCAGCGATGGATTGGCGCCCTGTCCTGGGTGTAACTGGCCAGCGCCCGAAACGTTCTCCCCTGGATGGGCATGGGGAAACCCCCCCCCCCCCCCACCACGATCCTAATAGAGGATATAGCAGAAGATAATGGATGGATGGATGGATAGTAAGTTCATCTAAACAAGGTAAGCACAGGCAAACCCGCCCACATGAGTCAGTGCTAGTTAATATAACAGCGATCCATTTGAACCTGCAACCACACCCCGTTGGCTCATGGGAAACGGGTGTTGCAGAGTCGAGATGGGAGTGGACCAAACAACAAGGGATGAAAGTAATGGGATGATGACACGGGTTTGATATGTGCTCTCCCTGGACAACCGGAAAAACAGTTTCATTCTGCATGGGGGTGGAGTCTTTTAAAGCCTGTTAATAATGCGAATGGACTGACAGACCAAAAGTGTGTGAACACACCCGAACAAGAATCTCATTTTGGACCCGCTAGGGATCAAAGGTTGAGCTCACCCCATGTTATCGACCACAATGATGTAGCTTCACCATTAATGTTCTCCATCCATTCATTATCTTCTGCTTTATCCTCTATTAGGGTCGCAGGGGGGTTCTCCCCATCCAGGGGAGAACGTTTCAGGCGCTGGGCAGATACACCCAGGACAGGGCGCCAATCACTGGGGCACGGTGGTTTAGTGGTTAGCATGTTCTCCTCTCAGCGATAGGGATTCTTGGTTTGAATCCCAATCTAGGTGGAGTTTCCATGTTCTCCCCGTGTCTGCGTGGGTCTTCAGTTTCCTCCCACAGTCCAAAAACATGGATCAAGGTCAATTGAATTCTCCAAATTGCCCCATATAGAATGTGTGTGTGTGAGTGCGTGTGTGATAGTTTGGTGTCCTATCCCCGAAACGTTCTCCCCTGGATGGGCATGAGTGTATCTGCGCCAGTGAAACATACAGATTATATAATCCTCTACTAGCGAGGGGGGAGGGGGGGTTTCCCATGCGGTGGGGGAGTAGTTTAGCATGTTCAGATCACCCTCAGCGCTAGGGATTCCCGGTTTGAATCCCAATCTGGGTGGAGTTTCCATGTTCTCCCCGTGTCCGCGTGGCTTTCCTCCTGGGTTCTCCGGTTTCCTCCCACAGTCCAAAAACATGGATCAATGTCAATTGAGTTCTCCAAATTGCCCCATATAGAGTGTGTCTGTGTGAGTGAGTGTGTGCCCAGTGATAGATTGGCAACCTGTCATGGGGAACATGGGGAACCCCCCCGCAACCAAAATAGAGGATAAAGCTGAAGATAATGGATGTAAATTCTTCTCATTCTTCAGGATCTACAGGTGGTTCCCCACATCGTTGGGGAACATCATTCCCCACTTCACCTTAAATTAAAAGCTTTACCATAAAAGGAAACCTAATAATTAGTCCGTATTTTCACTTCATCCCAATCCATGGTTATAAAACGGGTAATTCCGGTCCTACATTCCGATTGGCTGAGCCGTTTGTTGAGCCGTGACAATCTTGATAATGACTCAATCTTGATAATCTTGATAATGACTCACCACATTGGTATCAACGTGTAGAACGTGAACATGGTAGAACATTATTTTAAAATCATGTACCTTTAACAGAAATACAGATTAATATAAACTGTGAGGGCATGGTGGCTTAGTGGTTGGCATGTTCTCCTCTCAGCACTAGGGATTCCCGGTTCGAATCCCCATCTGGGAAGAGTTTCCATGTTCTCCCCGTGTCCGCGTGGGTTTCCTCCGGGTTCTCCGGTTTCCTCCCACAGTCCAAAACACATGGATCAAGTCGATTGAATTCTCCAAATTGCCCCATATAGAGTGTGTCTGTGTGAGTGAGTGTGTGCCCAGCGATAGATTGGTGTTCTGTCCTGGGTGTATCTGCCCAGCGCCCGAAACGTTCTCCCCTGGATGGGCATGGAGAACCCCCCCCCGCGACCCTAATAGAGGATAAAGTGGAAGATAATGGATGGATGGAGTTGGAATATTTTGCTGAATGCAATGAAGTCAGGAGGGTGGCACAGTGGCGTAGTGGTTTAGCATGTTCTCCTCTCAGCACTAGGGATTCCCGGTTCGAATCCCCATCTGGGTGGAGTTTCCATGTTCTCCCCGTGTCCGCGTGGGTTTCCTCCGGGTTCTCCGGTTTCCTCCCACAGTCCAAAAACATGGATCGAGGTCAATTGAATTCTCCAAATTGCCCCATATAGAGTGTGTCTGTGTGAGTGAGGGTGTGTCCAGTGATAGATTGGGGTGTATCGAAACGCTCTCCCCCGGATGGACATGGGGAACCCCCCCCCCACAACCCTAATAGAGGATAAAGCGAGAGATAATGAATAAATGGATGAGGATAAACAGCGAGCCGATTCCCGATAAGTTCCAAGCCTGTATCCCGTTACTCAGCAATCAATGTTCACTTTAAAAACTTTTTAAAACCAGACCAGATGTAGAACCACCATAGAAGGAGAAGATAAAGGTTTTTAGATGTGGTTAAATTAAATTAAAATTAAATTAAATTGGGTCATTTATTAGACGCTTTTATCCAAAGCGACTTAGAAGGTGAGCACAGGGTTAATCACAACATCCCTGGATCAATGAGGGTTAAGGGTCTTGCTCAAGGACCCACATTGGTAACTTCAGTGGACCTGGGATTTGAACCCCCAACCTTCAGATTGACAGCCCAACACCCAAACCACTGAGCTAACCTGCCCCCTATGTGGTTGGGGTGACGACGGTGATACCCAGGCGAGGGAAAGATGCCGATGCTTAATGAGGACAGCCTTAGGAAGGCGTAGTCGGCGTTTCGTTCGTTTTTTTGTTTGTCTGCGTTGCTTTTATCTGTGAAACATTTTGATGAATGCAGCCATTAGCCCGAAACTCACAGGTATTCAAAACGCATTTATTTATGATTTAAAACATTCATCATAACGCTGCACATTGTCATTTCTACACTACCACATACAGGGCGCTAATAAAACAGGGGGAGAGGGGCAATTAAATCGTTAATCTGTGTGCCAATTAGTCATCAGCTGAAATTCCGCGAGTCCTAACGGCACTAAGAAGGTTCTCCAGCTGATTAGCTGATGGTCCACTGTGGCTTTCCCCCTTTATTAGGAGTTGCATTTTTAATACAACTGTTCTCGTAACACGGGGTGGTTTAGTGTTTAGCATGTTCTCCTCTCAGCACCAGGGATTTCAGGTTTGGATCCCAATCTGGGTGGAGTTTCTATGTTCTCCGCGTTTCCGCGTGGGTTTTCCTCCGGAAAAAATGGATCAAGTCAATTGAGTTCTCCAAATTGCCCCATATAGAGTGTGTCTGTGTGAGTGAGTGTGTGTACAGCGATAGATTGGCGCCCTGTCCTGGGTGTATCTGCCCAGCGCCCGAGACGTTGTCCCCTGGATGGGCATGGGGAACCCCTCCCCCCGCGACCCTAATAGAGGATAAAGCGGGAGATAATGGATGGATATGTCGGCGGCACGGTGGCTTAGTGGTTTAGCATGTTCTCCTCTCAGCACTAGGGATTCCAGGTTCGGATCCCAATCTGGGTGGAGTTTCCATGTTCTCCCCATGTCTGCGTGGGTTTCCTCCGGGTTCTCCGGTTTCCTCCCACAGTCCAATAACATGGATCAAGTCAATTGAATTCTCCAAATTGCCCCATATAGAGTGTGTGTGAGTGAGTGTCCAGTAATAGATTGGTATCTGCCCAGCACCCAAAACTTTCTCCCCTGTATGGGCATGGGGAACCCCCCCCCCTCGCGACCCTAATAGAGGATAAAGCGGGAGATAATGGATGAATGAACACTGATACTGGGGCAACATAGTGGCTTAGTGGTTAGCATGTTCTCCTCTCAGCACTAGGGATTCCAGGTTCGGATCCCAATCTGGGTGGAGTTTCCATGTTCTCCCCGTGTCCGCGTGGGTTTCCTCCGGGTTCTCCGGTTTCCTCCCACAGTCCAAAAACATGGATCATGTCAATTGAATTCTCCAAATTGCCCCATATAGAGTGTGTCTGTGTGAGTGAGTGTGTGTCCAGTGATAGATTGACGCCCTGTCCTGGGTGTATCTGCCCAGCGCCCGAAACATTCACCTTTGGATGGACATGGGGAACCCCACCGCGACCCTAATATAGGATAAAGCGGATGATAATGGATGAATGGATGGATGTTCTCATAACACGGCTTTTCATCATCTCTATTCTTGTCTTTATTTCCTTCCTGACTGAATACTTAATGGCGAAAACACCAGCAAATTTCGATCTTGTTTTGGAAACAACAGCTAAACAAACTCCCCGAGTCAAAGTACCGCTGCATGTTAGTGAGTCGGTGAAGACACGCTGCGGCGGCATCACTGCAAACACTCTGTGACAGCTCTATTTTGGGATCCTATGTCTCAGCACATCCATTTCATTGCATTTCAGCTCGAACCAGAAACTCAGCAAAGGGATCTCACGTTGTGGGTGAAAGCGTGTCAGAATCAAGTGTCATGCCAAGTGTGGGATTCGAAATAAGATGCTATAAGCCATTAAACGCCTTAATATTAAAAAATAAACCAACTGATGACTATAGCAAATCCATTTTTGACTTTTAGAGGAAAGATGAAGCCTAGAGAACACACGCCCTACATGCTAATGAAGCAATAAGACACAAGAGGGCGTACATTATTGTGAATAAAGCACAAAAAGGTGTTATTAGGTGTTATTATTAACAATAATGCACCACCGTGAAGGGCTTATTGCTTTTATAAATCTGTTAAAAACACAGTATAACCATAAAAAAACAAGGTTTTATTCCTAAATGCATTTATTTTAAGCTTAAACGTTAATAAACTGGTCTTCCACGACGTAATCTAGTCCGGTTTATGAAGTGAACGCTGATGTTCAGGTTTCCTCTTTCTCTAGCGATTAATTACTACCCTCTAGTGGTCAAACTACAGAATTCAGCTACAAAAAAACCCTGGAAATTTGATATTGTACATCACTTGATACGAAGCGGTCAGAGGTGTGTTATTGTCAATAATGTCATGGCTGGAATGAACAGCTCAGCCAATCAGATTTAAGGACTGGAACTACATGTTTGATATATATTATATGTGTGTGTGTGTGTGTGTGGTATATAAATAGGGGTGGCACGGTGGTTTAGTGGTTAGCATGTTCTCCTCTCAGCGCTAGGGATTTCAGGTTCGAATCCCGATCTGGGTGGATTCCATGTTCTCCCCGTGTCCGCGTGGGTTTCCTCCGGGTTCTCCGGTTTCCTCCCACAGTCCAAAACCATGGATCAAGTCAATTGAGTTCTCCAAATTGCCCCATATAGAGTGTGTCTGTGTCTGTGTGAGTGAGTGTGTTTCCAGTGATAGACTGGCGCCCTTTCCTGGGTGTATCTGCCCAGAGCCCAAGACGTTATCCCATGGATGGACATGGGGAACCCCCCCAGGACCCTAATAGAGCATAAAGCAGAAGATAATGGAGGGAATATATATATATATATATATTATAAAAATAAAATTTGAGTACACCACTGGATCCATGGAATTCAATTAGATACTTAAGAAACTCATAATTCTCTTACAACACTGTCAACCTGTCGTTTCTGCATTTTAAACATCGTTCTATCTCACAACAGAGGGTTAAACATCAGCGTACACTCTGGCTTTATTTAAATACTGCTGACGAGTCAGAAAAGTCAACACAGGAACAAGTGCATTTCTACATCCTGCCGTCATGTGGGTTTAATGGAGTACCTGTGAGCAGCCCAGTGAGTCACCCGACAAGAATCAGCACAGAAGACAACCAAGCTCTTTCGAGAACCTCCCTGACACAACAGAACAGAAACCAGCGTACGCGAAACCAGCGTACGCGAAAGCCACGACATACCTGACGACAATGAGGAAGGACGGGTCACACACATTCATGGAATGCCAGACCAGTCCATGAACTTCACGCCAGTTTCATCCGAAACAGAAACAAGCCCATTTCAAATAATGTGAGTGATGCTGGTCGTAGTAAATGTGGAGGAGGAGCAACAGGAGGAGAAGCAACAGGGACCTACCATTCAAAACACAATGATTTGAAATGTCTAAGATGAATATATATATATCCTTTTTCATTCATTCATTCATTATCTTCCGCTTTATCCTCTATTAGGGTCGCGGTGGGGTTCCCCATGCCCATCCAGGGGAGAACGTCTCGGGCGCTGGGCAGATAGACCCAGGACAGGGTGCCAATCTATCGCTGGGCACACACTCACTCACACAGACACACTCTATATGGGGCAATTTTGAGAATTCAATTGACTTGATCCATGTTTTTGGACTGTGGGAGGAAACAGGAGAACCCGGAGGAAACCCACACAGATGCAGAGAACATGGAAACTCGAACCGGGAATCCCTAGCGCTGAGAGGAGAACGTGGGCATGGGGGGGGGGTTCCCCATGCCCATCCAGGGGAGAACGTCTCGGGCGCTGGGCAGATACACCCAGGACAGGTCACCAATCTATCCCTGGACACACTCACTTACACAGACACAAACAAACACACTATATGGGGCAATTTAGAGCATTTCAGCATTTAGCTTAAGTCCATGTTTTTGGACAGTGGGAGGAAACCCACGCGGACACAGGGAGAATATGGAAACCCGAGATTGGGATTCGAACCTGAATACTCAGTGCTGAGAGGCCCCTGTGGAATTGTAACGATTTGCTAAATGTGTAAACTAATCATCATCCGATCTCACTTCAAAGGGTTTTAGATCAAACGTAGTTAACTAACATTAACTCATTAACTGGTTAACTAACTGTTTTCCCAGACAACATCAAGTCCTCATGCTTGCTTCAGGTGCGCTCAGATTCAGTGTAAACACCAGTTTCGGAGTGGTACGTTGAGAAACACTTCAAAGCTGGTTCAAATTTCTATTTGTTTGTGGATTGGTCATATTGTTGTGGTTTCCTAATATATATATATACACATATATATAAAAGCCTATAAATAATGTTTTAATATTGTGGTTTATGTACAAACCCACATGCTCATCCTGTTCGCGGTTGTGGTGGACAGTGGTTTTCAGATCCTATTTCTGACTTATTATGCAAATCAACTAACTATATAGTGTAATCAGTTAGTTAACAGGTTAATAGGTCAATGTTACCTATGTAACATGGTCAATGTTTCCTTCAGGTGTGCTCAGATTCAGTGTGACCACCAGTTTCAAAGTGGTACGTGTTGAGAAACACTTCAAAGCTGGTTTGAATTTTCTATTTGTTTGTGGATTGGTCATGTTGTTGTGGTTTCCTGATATATATATACACACACACACACATATATATATATATATATATATATATATATATATATATATATATATATATATATATATATATATATATATAAAAGCCTATAAATAATATTTAATATTGTGGTTTATGTACAAACCCACATGCTCATCCACCTGTTCGCGGTCGTGGTGGACAGTGGTTTTCAGATCCTATTTCTGACTTATTATGCAAATCAACTAACTATATAGTGGAATCAGTTAGTTAACAGGTTAACAGGTCAATGTTTCCTTCAGGCGCGCTCAGATTCGGTGTGACCACCAGTTTCAAAGTGGTACGTGTTGAGAAACACTTTCTATTTGTTTGTCTATTGGTCATGTTGTTGTGGTTTCCTAATATATATATATATATTACATACATACATATATTCATACATACATACATATATATACACACACACACATATATATTGGTCATGTTGTGGTTTCCTAATATATTCATTCATTATCTCCCGCTTTATCCTCTATTAGGGTCGCGGTGGGGTTCCCCATGCCCATCCAGGGGAGAACTTCTCGGGCGCTGGGCAGATACACCCAGGACAGGGCGCCAATCCATCGCTGGGTACACACTCACACACTCAAACACACTCTATATGGGGCAATTTAGAGAACTCAATTAACTTGATCCATGTTTTTGGACTGTGGGAGGAAACCGGAGAACCCGGAGGAAACCCACGCGGACACGGGGAGAACATGGAAACTCCACCCAGATGGGGATTCGAACCGGGAATCCCTAGCGCTGAGAGGAGAACATGCTAAACACTAAGCCACCGTGCCGCCCTATATATATATATATATATATATATATATATATAATACATATATACACACATATATATATATAAAAGCCTATAATTATTTAATATTGTGGTTTTATGTACAAACCCTCATGCTCATCCACCTGTTCGCGGTTGTGGTGGACAGTGGTTTTCAGATCCTATTTCTGACTTATTACACAAATAAACTAACTATTTTATGTGAAACTGTACGGAACACGGCGTCATTATGGTTGAAGGAGTTGGAACTTGTTTTGGGGGTATGTTCGGGGGTATTTTCGGGGCAGGTGGAGGTGCTGACGGTCGGTTATTAAACGGTTATTAAGTCGGATCTCGGTCGGTCTAATGAAGCGGCGCTTCGCCTCGCGAGCAGGAATCAACACAAACTACCTTATTAGCGGCGGCTCTGGCAGACATTTTGTCGCTTCTCCTCTGAACGGGGGGCTGGTGGAGGCTGGCGGGTGGAGGCGGCCGGCGTGTCCGCGTCCCGATGCCGCAGCGCCGGGCTACAGTTTCAACTCGCCCCCGCGAACAGCAACATGTCCGGCGGCGCCGAGTCCGAAGTTCCCGACGAGCTCCTCCTGTCGCCGGGCAAACCCGCCGTCGACAACGACGGCTATCGAGCAGCCTTCCCGAGAGGTAATCCCGAATGTGTGGCGTCCGGCGGGGCGTTCAGGAGGCCGGGGGAGCTGCAGCGGCGGCCGCGTCCTCAGCTCTCATTACCGAGCGCAGCGGCGGGAGGACGCCTTTCTCCTCAAGGCTGGGAGTCGATCAGCGCAAAGAGTCGATTCTGAACATTCCCCGCGTTGGGAATGCGATCGGGCTGGAGTCGACTCTTTGTTGTGAACGCTCTACGCGCAGGGGCGTTTTGAGGGTTTAGAAACATCACATCCCTTATTGCCCCCTCTGTCCTCTTTAAAGTTGCCCTTTTATCAGGGTATTTATCCATTTTTCGAACTGTTGTTACATTTATGTTGTTTGATCATTTATTAGTTCCATCCATCCATTATCTTCCGCTTTATCCTCTATTAGGGTCGCGGGGTGGGGGGGGGGGGGTTTCCCCATGCCCATTCAGGGGAGAACGTTTCGGGCGCTTGGCAGATACACCCAGGACAGGACACCAATCTATCACTGGACACACTCACTCACACAGACACACTCTATTTGGGGCAATTTGGAGAATTCACTTGACCTTGATCCATGTTTTTGGACTGTGGGAGGAACCCGGAGAAACCGGAGGAAACCCACGCAGACACGGGGAGAACATGGAAACTCCACCCAGATTGGGATTCCAACCGGGAATCCCTAGCACTGAGAGGAGAACATGCCAATCACTAAACCACCATGCCGCCCATCATTTGTAAGTTCCATCCACCCATTATCTTCCACTTTATCCTCTATTAGGGTCGTGGGGGGGGGGGGTTCTCCATGCCCATCCAGGGGAGAACGTCTCGGGCGCTGGGCAGATACACCCAGGACAGGACACCAATCTATCACTGGACACTCACTCACTCACACAGACATACTCTATATGGGGCAATTTGAAGAATTCAATTAATCTTGATCCATGTTTTTGGACTGTGGGAGGAAGCCGGAGAACCCGGACGAAACCCATGCGGACACGGGGAGAACATGGAAACTCCACCCAGATGGGGATTCGAACTGGGAATCCCCAGTGCTGAGAGGAGAACATGCTAAACACTAAACCATGCCGCCTCATTTATTAGTTATATTGGATAAAATTAAATAACATGAAATCTGTCTGTCAGCAGGCACGGTGGCTTAGTGTTTGGCATGTTCTCCTCTCAGCACTAGGGATTCCCGGTTCGAATCCCCATCTGGGTGGAGTTTCCATGTTCTCCCCGTGTCCGCGTGGGTTTCCTCCGGGTTCTCCGGTTTCCTCCCACAGTCTAAAAACATGGATCAAGTCAATTGAGTTCTCCAAATTGCCCCATATAGAGTGTGTATGTGTGAGTGAGTGTGTGCTGAGTAATAGATTGGTGCCCTGTCCTGGGTGTATCTGCCCAGCGTCCGAAACATTCTCCCCTGGATGGACATGGGGAACCCCACCGCGTCCCTAACAGAGGATAAAATGGAAGATAATGAATAAATGAATGAATGAAATGTGTGTGTCAGCAGTGGAGAGCACATTCAGTTCTAATAAATGATGTTTAACTGAAAACTTTTGAATAAATGAACCTGAGCTTCAGCAGAAAAGCATGAATCTGTTTTACGAGTCGCAGATGAGACAGTTTTAACGAGGTTTTGCTTTAATTACCGTAACTCTGAGACAGTTTGCGCCTTAAGAAAAATTTTTGACGCTTTCTGAAAGCTGAGCAGCTGCTCTTTACAGCCAACATACAGTTATTACGGTAACTTTACTCCCGATACACAGCGATCTCATAAACACCGATATCCGCTCATTTAAACTCTTATGAAACGTTATAGCGTGTTATGAACGTATGTAGACTGTTAGGTTTTATAAAATAAAGGGAGTTCAGAAGGGAAACCGAAGTGAATCGAACAGCCCTATTTCTCTCGAGCACCGAGCGGCAGCGGTGACGTGTCTGCCTGGGACAGTCCATTCCGTGTTCCCGGGGGGGAGTGCGAGTGAATACCAACAGAGGAGCGCTGCAGGTTTAAAATTCTTAAAATACTTTATACGTAACTTATTTAAAAATTAATTTATTTACAGTTTTCTGTTTGATCATTGACAACACCACTGAAGGGATGACTGAAAGTGACCTAAAACGTTGACGCTCCCCCCAGGAGAGAAATGATTTGTTCTGAAGAGTCAATTAAGGTTAAATATGCAATTAAAACATAAACTGCTTTTAATAAGATTTTTAATTATTAAATTAAATACTTTATATATAATAATTAAATGAAAGACTTTATGTGTATAATTTATATTGTTGATAGAGGGTTACTTTACGAAGAGAAATGAAAATCAATGATTCTTAATCATTCATGACTCGGGTCAATGGGGGGGGGGGGGGGGGGGGGGGGGCGGTTCCCCATGCCCATCCAGGGGAGAACGTTTCGGGCGCTGGGCAGATAGACCCAGGACAGGACGCCAATCTATCACTGGACACACACTCACTCACACAAATACACACTTTATATGGGGCAATTTAGAGCATTCAATTTACCTTGAATCCATGTTTTTGGACTGTGGGAGGAAACCTGGGGGACCTGGAGGAAACTCCACCCAGATTGGGATACGAACCAGGAATCCCAGCGCTGAGAGGAGAACATGCTAAACCACTAAGCCACCATGGTTCCCATTCTAAAGAGTCATTCATCCATTATCTCCTGCTTTATCCTTTATTAGGGTCACGGGGGGGTTCTCCATGCCCATCCAGGGGAGAACGTTTCGGGCGCTGGGCAGATAGACCCAGGACAGGACGCCAATCTATCACTGGACACACACTCACTCACACAGACACACTCTATATGGGGCAATTTGGAGAATTCAATTGACTTGATCCATGTTTTTGGACTGTGGGAGGAAACCGGAGAACCTGGAGGAAACCCACACGGACACGGGGAGAACATGGAGACTCCACCCAGATGGGGATTCGAACCGGGAATCCCTAGCGCTGAGAGGAGAACATGTTAACCACTAAACCACCGTGCCGCCCCAGTGTTAAATTACACTCTAAAAAATATGAACTGGGTGGCTTAGTGGTTGGCATGTTCTCCTCTCAGCTCTAGGGATTCCCGGTTCGAATCCCCATCTGGGTGGAGTTTCCATGTTCTCCCCGTGTCCGCGTGGGTTTCCTCCAGGTTCTCCAGTTTCCTCCCACAGTCCAAAAACATGGACCAATGTCAATTGAGTTTTCCAAATTGCCCCATATAGAGTGTGTCTGTGTGAGTGAGTGTGTGTCCAGTGATATATTGGTGTCCTGTCCTGGGTGTATCTGCCCAGCGCCCGAAACGTTCTCCCCTGGATGGACATGGAACCCCCCAACGACCCTAATAGAGGATAAAGTGGAAGATAATGGATGGATGAGAAAATTATGAACTTTACTTTGTGCCTGTGGGAATATTGGTATATACGTAGATGCTGTAAATCTTCAAGGTGACCTTCACAATCGCTGCGACTTCATGTCATTAACTAATGAATGAAAGTCAGAGGCTTCAGCATCATCGTCTTAAAAAGATTGTTAGCTTTTTGTACTAGAGATGAGGTGATAATCCGGGGCTTAGTGAAAATCATTAACATTAGCTGCATAAGCAGCCAAAAAAAAAATGTCCTTTACGTGTCCCACTCACATTCAGCAGAAATAGCAAGAAGCTAAAGAGCAGGCAAGGACACATGGGGCATGACGGAAAGCAAACAAACGACAATGCGGCAGGCATGACAGCGGGGGTCAGGGTTAATTACGGTCCACCACGGCAGAGGCTTGCCATCGCCTTTGTCATCCGGGCAGATCTTTCGATGTTTTCACGAAGCACCACCAGGACGTCGGAGCGACAATGCAAACGAAATCAACCGTCCAATCCCCCGGCCGACGGCGGACGCGTTTGCTCCGGGGGCCAAGGGAGAGAAATGATTTGTTCTGAAGAGTCAATTAAGGTGAAATATGCAATTAAAACATAAACTGCTTTTAATAAGATTTTTAATTATTAAATGAAAGACTTTATATGTATAATTTATATTGATGATAGAGAGTTACTTTACGAAGAGAAATGAAAATCAATGATTCTTAATCATTCATGACTCGGGTCACTGGGAGGGGGTGGGGGTGGGGGGGGGTTCTCCATGCCCATCCAGGGGAGAACGTTTCGGGCGCTGGGCAGATACACCCAGGACAGGACGCCAATCCATCACTGGACACACACTCACTCACACAGACACAAACATACTCTATATGGGGCAATTCAGAGCATTGAATTTACCTTGAATCCATGTTTTTGGACTGTGGGAGGAAACCTGGAGGAAACTCCACCCAGATTGGGATACGAACCAGGAATCCCAGCGCTGAGAGGAGAACATGCTAAACCACTAAGCCACCATGGTTCCCATTCTAAAGAGTCATTCATCCATTATCTCCCGTTTTATCCTCTATTAGGGTCACGGTGGGGTTCCTCATGCCCATCCAGAGGAGAACATCTCGGGCGCTGGGCAAATACACCCAGGACAGGGCGCCAATCTATCACTGGACACACACTCACTCACACACGAGGGTATTTATCCATTTTACAAACATTCATTTTCTTTGATCATTTATTAGTTCTATTAGTTATAAATTAAATAACATGAAATATGTCGCGGCACGCTGGCTTAGTGTTTGGCATGTTCTCCTCTCAGCGCTAGGGATTCCCGGTTCGAATCCCAATCTGGGTGGAGTTTTCATGTTCTACCCGTGTCCGCGTGGGTTTCCTCCGGGTTCTCCGGGTTCCTCCCACAGTCCAAAAACATGGATCAAGACAATTGAATTCTCCAAATTGTCCCATATAGAGTGTGTTTGTGTGAGTGAGTGTGTGTCCAGCGATAGATTGGTGTCCTGTCCTGGGTGTATCTGCCCAGCGCCCGAAACGTTCTCCCCTGGTTGGGCATGGAGAACCCCCCCAGATTTTATTTAATTTAATTTTTCAGTATCAAATGCCACTGAGTTGAAAAATGTTCCTAGAAAATAATTGAGAATCACTGCTCTAGAGGGGGTGGCACGGTGTTCTCCTCTCAGCACTAGGGATTCTGGGTTCGAATCCCCATCTGGGTTTCCATGTTCTCCCCGTGTCCGCGTGGGTTTCCTCCGGGTTCTCCGGTTTCCTCCCACAGTCCAAAAACATGGATCAAGTCAATTGAATTCTCCAAATTGCCCCATATAGAGTGTGTCTGTGTGAGTGAGTGTGTGTCCAGTGATAGATTGGCGTCCTGTCCTGGGTGTATCTGCCCAGCGCCCGAAACGTTCTCCACTGGATGGGCATGGGGAACCCCCCCCCCACGACCCTAATAGAGGATAAAGCGGGAGATAATGAATGAATGAATGAATAATGGATGGATGAATGAAAATGATCTCAGAGTGGCATGGTGGTTTAGTGGTTTGCATGTTCTCCTCTTAGAACTAGAGATTCCCGGTTCGAATCCCAATCTTGGTGGAGTTTCCATGTTCTCCCCGTGTCTGCATGGGTTTCCTCCGGGTTCTCCGGTTTCCTCCCACAGTCCAAAAACATGGATCAAGTCAATTGAGTTCTCCAAATTGCCCCATATAGAGTGTGTCTGTGTGAGTGAGTGTGTGTCCAGTGGTTGATTGGGTCTATCTGCCCAGCGCCCGAGACGTTCTCCCCTGGATGGGCATGGGGAACCCCACCGTGACCCTGATGGAGGATAAAGCGGGAGATGATGGATGAATGAATGAATGCTCTAGAGGGTCTTTAATCGAATTCGAGCGAAATTCCTAAAAGGCTGGGAGGAAACGATGGCCGAATAAATTATTCAATTAAAACATTTGCATCCAGAGTGTAAGCACTTTTCTGGCTGCTCTGCTCTTTCGAATTCCCCTGACCACTTCTGTCACCTCTTATCTCCAGTGCACTAATGAGCACGAGGGAGATACAGGCTCAGCAGGAAGCGGGACGAGACAGGGGTCCCGCAATGTTGCTGACTGAATGAGACCTCGCGCTGTTCTCACCGGAGGATGGAGATAGAACGATAGAGTCCGAGGGCGGGAGACAGCGGAGGATGGTGCTGACATCTGTAATACTAAAGCAAGGTGACATTCCGGCGTTAAGCTTATATTATGGTAATAAGGTTGTAATTACATCAGGGCTGCTGCAGCATTCTGATTGGAGTACACAGCAACCAGTGCTCTGTCTAAATAAAAGTGTATATATAATTATGATTAGGGGTGAGCTGCAATATTCGCTGATTCGACGATTCGATTCGGAGAACCGTAGTCGACTATGAACCTCATAGTCGAATGTACCATTTTGACCACATGGGGGTGCTCATGGCTGCTGCTAAGCATTAGTTTGTACATGAAATGTCTTTGTTTTCGTTATATATATAGCCTTTTGTCAAATAAAATCATCCTAATTTCTGTTAATTTTCTTTTAATGATGTGTGTGCTTTAACCCATTTACGGTGCTCTAGAAAAACAAGTAAAATATAAAAAAATATATTTTTTAAAAACCACGCTTATAGCGCCATCTTGTGGTGAGATTTTAACTGATTCGACTATCAGTCGACTATAGGGAAAATCTGACGAATCAGATTCGACTATGAAAATCCTTAGTTGAAGACACCCCTAATGTATATATAAAAAAATAAGAATTTTAATGTACAGCGTTCTCCCCTGGATGGGCATGGGGAACCCCCCCGCAACCCTAATAGAGGATAAAGCGGAAGATAATGAATGAATGAATGTACAGTGATAGATTGGTGTCCTGTCCTGGGTGTATCTGCCCGGCGCCCGAGACGTTCTCCCCTGGATGTGCATGGGGAACCCCACTGCGACCCTAATAGAGGATGAAGCGAAAGATAATGAATGAATGAATGAATGAATTTTAATGTATAGTGGGGAAAAAACCAAGCGTTTGATCAAATTAAAAGAATGAATTAATTATCAGGGCGGCACGGTGGCCTAGTGATGTTAGTTAGCGTGTTCGCCTCTCAGCTGGGTGCAGTTTGCATGTTCTCCCCGTGTCCCCATGGGTTTCCTTCGGGTTCTCCGGTTTCTTCCCACAGTCCAAAAACATGGATCAAGGTCGATTGAATTCTCCAAATTGCCCCATATAGAGTGTGTCTGTGTGAGTGAGTGTGTGTCCAGTGATAGATTGGTGTCCTGTCCTGGGTGTATCTGCCCAGCGCCCGAAACGTTCTCCCCTTGATGGGCATGGAGAACCCCTCCCCCCCCGCGACCCTAATAGAGGATTTTTTTTGTGCGACCTTAATAAAAGATTAATAGACAGATAGTGAGATGAAACTACTTTAATGTTGACTTTAATGTTGATTTTATTTGCCTTTTAACTTTTTAATTATCGATGCTGCACTCAAATTGCTATAATTATATATGTTTATATTCAAATTTAAATATGCTGGCACTTTCTTTATAGCTAGCTTGGTCTGATGCGGCACAGTATCACATGCACACAACTGTATGAACTTAATTGTTACTATGGAGACACCGTTGCTGTCACCTGTCCTGTGCGTCAAAAATTTCTTTCTTATCACTAAAAAACTTAATTGTGGCTTATGCTAATGTATGAGGGGGTCATAAGCTGTGTGACATGTAGGGGTGTCTTCAACTAAGGATTTTCATAGTAGAATCTGATTCGTCAGATTTTCCCTATAGTCGACTGATAGTCGAATAAGTTAAAATTTCACCACAAGATGGCGCTATAAGCGTGGTTATTAAAAAAGATTTTAAAAAAATATATATTTTACTTGTTTTTCTAGAGCACCGTAAATGGGATCCCCGTTCTGGACTTTTTTCCACTTCAAAGGAAAAACCTAAAACACTCAGATCAATGAGTTTTAGGATGATTTTATTTGACAAAAGGCTATATATATAACGAAAACAAAGACATTCCATGTAAAAACTAATGCTTAGCAGCAGCCATGGGCGCCCCCATGTGGTCAAAATGGTACATTCGACTATGAGGTTCATAGTCGACTGAATCGAATCGTCGAATCAGCGAATATTGCAGCTCACCCCTAGTGACATGAATGTGCTGTCATAAGTAACCCTTACATATCAACTCTTAACTTCTTTTATTCACACTGCAGAAGAACAACAGCGTGTTTAATGGAATCTTCTGGGGACTGTGTGAGCGCTATAGTGCGACGCCTGGAGAACTTGTTCCTGATATATGGTCAGTAAATATGCTTACTTAAGCAATGCTGAAGAGGATGCTCTTTACGATATATTAACTCATTTCTTGGTGGATAATCAAATATCATTTGCTCAGTGAAGCAGAAGAGCCCTGAAGTTTAATGTTACAATTGTTGCTGGCAGGCAGAACCGCTGATCGTATTTAAAAAGGTTTAATGTTGTTTCACTGTAGCTTTAATTTTATTACTCTGTATGAGCCGATGCTATCAAAACACAGTGATGCACACACATATATATATATGTGTGTGTGTGTGTGTATATATATATATATATATTTTATTCATTCATCCATTATCTCCCGCTTTATCCTCTATTAGGATCGTGGTGGGAGGGGTTCCCCATGCCCATCCAGTGGAGAACATCTCGGGCGCTGGGCAGATACACCCAGGACAGGGCGCCAATCCATCGCTGGACACACACTCACTCACACAGACACACTCTATATGGGGCAATTTGGAGAATTCAATTGACTTGATCCATGTTTTTGGACTGTGGGAGGAAACCGGAGAACCCGGAGGAAACCCACGCAGACATGGGGAGAACATGGAAACTCCACCCAGATGGGGATTTGAACCGTGAATCCCTAGCGCTGAGAGGAGAACATGCTAAACCACTAATCCACCGTGCCGCCTATATATATATATATATGTATATATACACATTTATACACAAGTGTGTGTGTATAAATTCATACATTCACATGTATGTGTGTGTATGTATAAATCCATTCGTGTGTGTGTGTGTGTGTGTGTGTGTATATATACATATAAAATTATATATTTGTGTGTGTGTTTGTGTGTGTTTATGTGTGTGCGTATCAATTCATATATCCACATGGGTGTGTGTTTGGTTGTGTATACATATAAATTCCTACATGTGTGTGTATGAGTGTGTGTGTGTGTGTGTGTGTGTGTTTGCATATAAACCTATACATTTAATAATAATAATAATAATAATAATACATTTAATTTATATAAGCGCCTTTCACAACACTCAGTGTCACGTTGCAAAATAAGAATAAATCAAACAGATTATACTAAAGGATACAATGTATACAACAGTGAGACAGTCGAGTGGTGTGTGTGTGTGTGTGTGTGTGTGTGTGTGTGTGTGTGTGTGTGTGTGTATACAAATTAATTTATACATTTGTGTGTGTCTGTGCATGTGTGTGATATATGTATATATATATATATATATATATATATATATATATATATATATATATATATATATGTATATATATATATATAAATTCAAACATTCATATGTATGTGTGTGTGCATGCGTGTGTGTGTGTGTGTATAAATGGTCTGTAGTGTGCATATTATACATTATTTTAAATAAAATGAATAAAAATCAGGGGCGGCACGGTGGCTTAGTGTTTAGCATGTTCTCCTCTCAGCGCGAGGGATTCCTGGTTCCAATCCCCATCTGGGTGTAGTTTCCATGTTCTCCCCGTGTCCGCGTGGGTTTCCTCCGGGTTCTCTGGTTTCCTCCCACATTCCAAAACCATGGATCAAGTTAATTGAGTTCTCCAAATTGCCCCATATAGAGTATGTATGTGTGAGTGAGTGTGTGCCCAGCAATAAATTGGCGCCCTGTCCTGGGTGTATCTGCCCAGCGCCCGAAACGTTCTCCCCTGGATGGGCATGGGGAACCCCACCGCGACCCTAATAGAGGATAAGGATAAGAGGATAATGAATGAATGAATAAAAATCAAAAGGACTGAATCATTATTTCCATGTCGGACTCTGTACGTCGTCTATCAGCAACAAATGAATCATTACGCGGAACCCAAACCGACTGTCCGTTTTCTGCAAATGTAAGAGGAAAGAAAGCGATGACATCAGCTGCTTTCCTCGGCCGCAAAGACACGAACGGCCCGGCTTAAATAACGGCTAACACAACAGAGCTGCACAATGGCTGTTTGCTGGCGTTGCTTCTAACAGTGGACACACACGGTCAGTAACACGGCTGTGAACAAAACTGAACAAACAGACAGAGCTTCAGTAAATCCCCGAGTCTGGTTACGCACACAGCCCCGTGCCAGATGCCCCATCACTATGACATAACACTGATACATCCCATTCACTCAGTCCTCTTTCAAAGCCACTTATCCTAATTACGACTGTGGAGGACGCCTGTGGTTGACCCCGTGTGAGCGGGAAACGACCTGGACGTGTCCCCAGGCAATGCATACTAACATATTCACACACCCATTCACACCGAAGGGCAATTGCATCGCTCTTGTTCAACTGCTAGAATGTTTTGGTGTTGTAAGAGGAATGAGGACCTCGAGGGAAAACCCTGAAAAGACATGTGAGGAACATACCAAGAGAAGGGACCACACCCTACTTGCAGCTTATGTTCTGTATATCAGGTTAAAGCACTACACATGCTCCACTGTGACCTTAACTAAACATATAATACCATTTATATGATTTATATAGGGGTGGCTTAGTGGTTTAGCATGTTCTCCTCTCAGCGCTAGGGATTCCTGGTTCGAATCCCAATCAGGGTGGAGTTTCCATGTTCTCCCCGTGTCCGCGTGGGTTTCCTACAGTTTCTCTGGTTTCCTTCCACAGTCCAAAAACATGGATCGAGGTCAAGTGAATTCTCCAAATTGCCCCATATAGAGTGTGTCTGTGTGAGTGAGTGTGTGTCCAGTGATAGATTGGTGTCCTGTCCTGGGTGTATTTGCCCACCCACCCCCACAAACCCCAGTAGAGGATAAAGCGGAAGATAATGGATGGATGGATATATAACACACACACACACACACACACACACACACACACACACAGTATAGGGGCAATTAAGAGCAGCCATTTCACCATGAATCCATGTGTTTACACTGTGGAAACCAGAGAACCTGGAGAAAATCCATTGAGATGAACATGAAGACTCCACCCAGATTGGGTTTAGTGATAGATTGGTGTCCTGTCCTGGGTGTATCTGCCCAGCGCCCAAAACGTTCTCCCCTGGATGGGCATGGGGAACCCCCCCCCCCTAATAGAGGATAAAGCAGAAGATAATGGATGGATGGAATATTAATATAGTTAAAAATACACAGTACCAGTCGAAAGTTTGCTCCACTTTATGAGTTCCACCAAAGATGGACTTTGTAGTTCTACAATTCCATTCTGTAGTCCATCTGTTTGTGTTCTACAGTACATACTGTACATCACCTTTACTCTGTTCTAATGGTCATAACCCCAATAGTACCCCCACAGAGCATGTATTATTGGGTGGGTGCATTATTCCTATCCCAGCAGTGTCACTGAGGTGTTTAAATGAACCTCCAGCAGCACTGCTGCACTAAAACCCCCCTCACCACATCAGTGTCACTGCAGAACTGACCAGAAACAATCCACCACCCAAATGATACCTGTTCTGTGATGCTCCTGACCAACAGAGAACAGAGAACCAACAGAGGACTAACAACAACACAGGACACAGATGGACTACAGTCTGGAATTATAAAACTGTTACAATTTTTCAAGTTCAAGTTATTTATTTATAGAGCGCTTTTTACAACAGTACATTGTCACAGCCCCCAAAGAGCGAGCCGAAGCGACAGTGGCAAGAAAAAACTGCCTTATGTTGTTATTTAAGGAAGAAACCTTGGGAGAACCAAGACTCAGTGGGGGACTCGTCCTCCTTGAGCGGCCGGCAGCATCAACAGTGTAGGACAGCCATGTAGAGATATTAAACAAATGGAAAAACTAACAACTGGAAAACTATATGTGAGTCCATTAGGGGGCGTCCTGCAGGACCGGCAGTCCAATCAGCTGATGCCACGGCTAGAAAGGACAGAGTCCAAAGCTGTAGGTGGTTCAAAGACGGTCTTTAATGCTGAAGACACCGGGTGGAAAAACAGCCAGGACATGAACATAACACAAAACAACGTTCCAACACTAAACACAGGGAAGGAAGGGCTTTTAAACATGTAGGGTTTGGTCACATGACAAAACCCAGCCACACCAGATCTTCACAAAAATAAAAAAAAGAAATAATTCCAGGGCTTAATATGGACACTGACGAACAGACCAGCAGTCTGAGTGATACCATAAGCAGCCAGTAGAGGGCACTGACGTAACAGAAACTACAAAGTCCATCTATTTGGAGGAAATGGACAACAAAGCAAGAGGGTGTGTCCAAACTTTTGACTCTCACTGTATAGCAGTACATAAGTAAGTATTTAGTCAGCAAGCTGTAATTATAATAAGAAAAAGATTAATATTCAATCTGCTCATCAACTCTATTCCACACTGTCTGAGAGACCATGAGTAAAAAGGGATTAAATGTCCATCCATTCATTATCTCCCGCTTTATCCTCTATTAGGGTTGGGGGGGGGTTCCCCATGCCCATCCAGAGGAGAACGTTTCGGGTGCTGGGCAGATACACCCAGGACAGGACACCAATCTATCACTGGACACACACATACACACAGACACAGACACACTCTATATGGGGCAATCTGGAGAATTCAATTGACCTTGATCCATGTTTTTGGACTGTGGGAGGAAACCAGAGAACCCAGAGGAAACCCACGTGGACACGGGGAGAACATGGAAACTCCACCCAGATTGGGATTCGAACCGGGAATCCCTAGTGCTGAGAGGAGAACATGCTAACCACTAAACCACCGTGCTGCCCTGGGATTAAATGTTCCATCCATCCATCATCTTCTGCTTTATACTATATTGGGGGGGGGGGGGGGGTGTTCCCCATGCCCATCCAGGGGAGAACGTTTCAGGCGCTGGGCAGATACACCCAGGACAGGGCGCCAATCTATCACTGGACACACACTCACTCACACAAACACACTCTATATGGGGCAATCTGGAGAACTCAATTGACTTGATCCATGTTTTTGGACTGTGGGAGGAAAACGGAGAACCCGGAGGAAACCCACGTGGACACGGGGAGAACATGGAAACTCCACCCAGATTGGGATTCGAACCGGGAATCCCTAGTGCTGAGAGGAGAACATGCTAATCACTAAGCCTCCACTAAGCGGGGTTAAGATGCTGATACTGACTTCTTCCTTTTCAGTTTCCGGTAGCTTTAGAAAAGGAGGTTCTAATCAACAGATTTGTCCCGTTAGCTCTTTCAGAACCGGCTCACTGTAAAGCAATTAAGCAATCGATTTAAACGAAGACGCGTTTTGTGCTTACCATTCTGTCGATAGCTCTTAGTGGAATGATTTGTTTCTTTTTGAAATTTGTTTTGGTGTTAAATGCAATTCAGCGCTGAAAATCCGAACCTGTGCGCTCATGGTCCTGAAGGACGTGTGTTTACATCACTGCTTCTCCGGTGCTTCAGACCTTCATCAGACCTTCATCAGACCTTCATCAGACCTTCATCAGACCTTCATCAGACCTTCAGGATTGGATTCATGTTTGTTGGTTAAGGAGTCGGTTAAACTTAATCTGAACATGGACTCAGATCTATTATCATTCATTCATTATCTCCCGCTTTATCCTCCATCAGGGGGGGGTTCCCCATGCCCATCCAGGGGAGAACATCCCGGGTGCTGGGCAGATAGACCCAGGACAGGACGCCAATCTATCACTGGACACACACTCACTCACACAGACACACTCTATATGGGGCAATTTGGGGAACTCAATTGACTTGATCCATGGTTTTGGACTGTGGGAGGAAATAGGAGAACCCGGAGGAAACCCACACGGACACGGGGAGAACATGGAAACTCCACCCAGATGGGGATTCGAACCTGAATCCCTAGCGCTGAGAGGAGAACATGCTAAACGACTAAGCCACCGGACTAAGCCAAGGATCTGTTATTTAATTTTTTTTTTTATCATTTTCTTTCTTATCTAATCTTGTTGAGATTAACAGTCTGACATCAGGAACCCAAGAGGGACCGTGGTCTGAGGAGACGAGACAGAGACGGAGACAGAGACAGAGACGGAGACGGAGACGGAGACGGAGACGGACGGAGACGGAGACGGAGACGGAGACGGAGACAGATAACTGAACAACACTGAGTGACGTGAGCCAGAGGTGGTCAGGAGTCAGTGTTCTACAATACATGAGGTTAATCAGGACGGAAGTAGCACACACGCACACATACACACACACACACACACACACACACACACACACACACACACACACACACACACACACACACACACACACACACACGCGCACACACACACGCACACACACACACACACACACACAAAATTTATTCATTCATTCATTCATTATCTCCCGCTTTATCCTCTATTAGGGTCGTGGGGGGGTTCCCCATGCCCATCCAGGGGAGAACGTTTCGGGCGCTGGGCAGATACACCCAAGACAGGGCGCCAATTCATCGTTGGACACACACTCACTCACACACACACACACACACACTCTATATGGGGCAATTTGGAGAACTCAATTGACTTGATCCATGTTTTTGGACTGTGAGAGGAAAATAGGAGAACCCGGAGGAAACCCACGCAGACACGTGGAGAACATACTACTAACTACTAAGCCACCGTGCCGCCACTAAGTAATTATATATATTTATATACACACACACACACACACACACACACACACACACACACACACACAGGTGTTATTCTGGGTGGTAATGCAAACAGCTGAAGCATCAGTCACAGTGAAACATGATGTTGAGAACGAATTGCTTTGTTAATGTCGTGTTCTTAAGAATCTGTAATTTCGACATTTTATTTCTGGACAGTGTGGGCAGATTGTGCCTGAGCCATGAGTTCCACGCCTCATGAACCAGCAGTAAATTATGTTTGTGTAAGTGCTATATGAATAACCTCGCTCATTCCCATATGCATATTCCAGCTCTGCGTTGAAACTCAAAACCTGCACGAAGACTTCAACTTAAACCCGATCCAACGAAGCGAGCACAGTGTCTAAGACCTCCAGAAGCATCGGAACCCAAAATAATCCAAGCTATCGGCTTCGTCCCGCTTCTCCATCAGTTCAGCTGTATTCAGCCATTATCTCATATTCTCTCCATTAAACAAGCGGGCAGACCATTGTTAAGACCCTAACCCTGCGGCGGGGTTGATAATCATCTATAAACGGTGCTGTCACAGGTGTCTGGGGCACCTGTCCCTCGTTTGGTCCTTAATTGTCTTAGCTGGGTGATTGGTTTGTTTTGTGCACGTGTTTAGTTGGTTTACATTTACATTTACCTTTACATTTAGTCGTTCAGCAGACGCTTTTATCCAAAGCGACTTACAAATGAGAACACCACAAGTCAGAAGCCATGGAGAAAACCAACTATACTGTAAATTCATTAAACCTGGTTGTTATTCGAAGCTGCGCCCCTCCCCCCCCCTTTTTAAATTATTTTTTTATAACAGGTATTTGTTAAAGAGATGCGTCTTCAGTAGTTTCTTAAAACTGTTTAGTGATTCTGCTTTACGGACAGAGTTGGGAAGATGGTTCCACCATGTTGCAGTGGTGAACCCACAGAGTGAGAATGAGCTCCTCGGTGAGGTGGAACCGCCAGGGGGCAATCATCACTGGAGCGAAGTGAACGAGTCGGGGTGTATTTTGTAAAGATAGAGTGAAGGTAGGAGGGGGAAGATCCAGAAATGGTTCTGTAGGCCAGAGTCAGTGACTTGTACTGAATGCAGAAGCTACAGGAACCAATGGAGGGAAGTGAGTGATGGAGGGACATGAGTTCTTGGGGGTGGAACACGAGTCGGGCTGCAGAGTTCTGAATTAGTTGAAGAGGTCTGATTGTGGAAACTGGGATACCGGCAAGTAGCACATTACAATAATCAAGCCGGGATAGGACGCGGGCTTGAACAAGCAGTTGGGTAGCATGTTCAGTCAAGAAGGGTCTGATCTTCCTGATGTTGTAAAGAAGGAATGGGCGGTCTTGATAACATGATCAGAGAGTTTAAGGTGGGAGTCTATTGTGAACCCAAGGTTCCGGACCGAATCGGTTGTGGAGATTGTGGAACCCTCAATTTGGAAGGTCAGGTTGTGATGGATTGAGGCTTTAGCTGGGATAATGAGAAGCTCTGTTTTTTTGTGGTTTGTTATTTAGTTTCCGTTTTCCTTCAAGGCGGCGCACGTCGTTGTTTGTGGTTCTACTACCCAAATGTTACTTTGTTCGTTTGTTCCCCCTTTTTGTTGGTGTCCCGTCACCACGTTTTAATAAATTGTAGTTTTCTATTTTATCCCGGTGTCTCTTGGACGGGCGGCACGGTGACTTAGTGGTTGTCATGTTCTCCTCTCAGCACTAGGGATTCCCGGTACGAATCCCCATCTGGGTGGAGTTTCCATGTTCTCCCCGTGTCCGCGTGGGTTTCCTCCGGGTTCTCCGGTTTCCTCCCACAGTCCAAAAACATGGATCAAGATCAATTGAGTTCTCCAAAATTGCCCCATATAGAGTGCATGAGTGTGTGCCCAGCGATAGATTGAACGTTCTCCCCTGGATGGGCATGGGGAACCCCCCCCCCAATATAGTATAAAGCGGAAGATAATGGATGGATGGAACATTTAATCCCAGGGCAGCACGGTGGTTTAGTGTTTAGCATGTTCTCCTTTTAGCACTAGGGATTCCCGGTACGAATCCCCATCTGGGTGGAGTTTCCATGTTCTCCCCGTGTCCGCGTGGGTTTCCTCCGGGTTCTCCGGTTTCCTCCCACAGTTCAAAAACATGGATCAAGTCAATTGAATTCTCCAGATTGCCCCATAGAGAGTGTGTTTGTGTGTGTGAGTGTGTGTCCAGTGATAGATTGGCGTCCTGTCCTGGGTGTATCTGCCCAGCGCCCGAGACGTTCTCCCCTGGATGGACATGAGGAACCCCACCGCGACCCTAATAGAGGATAAAGCGGGAGATGGTGGATGGATGGATTAATAAGAGGGCGTCACGGTGGCTTAGTGGTTGGAACGTTCTTGTCTCAGTGTTGGGTATTCAGGTTGGGAACCCCCCCCCACCCCCCCACGGTTGTGGAACAGTGTGCTGTCTGAAGGTTTAAACTTCATATTTCCCTGATTGTGATATTTTGAAAAACTAAATATTCTGGGTGTGGCACGGTGGCTTAGTGGTTAGCATGTTCTCCTCTCAGCGCTAGGGATTCCCGGTTCCAATCCCAATCTGGGTGGAGTTTCCATGTTCTCCCCATGTCCGTGTGGGTTTCCTCCGGGTTCTCCGGTTTCCTCCCACAGTCCAAAAACATGGATCAAGTCAATTGAATTCTCCAAATTGCCCCATATAGAGTGTGTCTGTGTGAGTAAGTGTGTGTCCAGCGATGGATTGGCGTTCTGTCCTGGTTGTATCTGCCCAGCGCCCGAAACGTTCTCCCCTGGATGGGCATGGGGAACCCCCCCCCCCCCCCCGACCCTAATAGAGGATAAAGCGGAAGATAATGAATGAATGAAAGAATATTCTGGTGAATTGTTGTTATAGTCCATGTGAATGTGTAAACTCAAATTTTTTTTGTTTTTTTTTTTTTGTTTTTTGTTACTAACAGTTTAATTTTCCATGCAGTGATCAGTAAACTAATTTAATAGCTTTTTAAGAAGTACCAACCCAGATAGCAGACAGATCTAGGCCACTTCTGGTTGAGGTATGGCACCGCTGATCCACTGCCAAACTGCATGTGAGCCAAACGTGGCTTTCATAAGAAAAACATTAGTGTGGCCCACATGTCCCAAAACACCTCATCCTTGCTCCACTTATTCTCTTTGTTGTTCTACAGTTCCACTCTGTAGTCCATCTGTTTGTGTTCTACAGTACATACTGTACGTCCCCTTTACTCTGTTCTAATGGTCAGAACCCCAATAGTACCCCCACAGAGCAGGTATTATTGGGTTGGGGCATTATTCCTATCCCAGCAGTGTCACTGAGGTGTTTAAATGAACCTCCAGCAGCACTGCTGCACTAAAACCCCCCCCACCACATCAGTGTCACTGCACAACTGATCTTGAATCCGGAGGAAACCGGAGAACCCGGAGGAAACCCACGCGGACACGGGGAGAACATGGAAACTCCACCCAGATCGGGATTTGACCCTGAATCCCCAGCGCTGAGAGGAGAACATGCTAATCACTAAGCCACCATGCCGCCTTTATAATACTTAATAATAATAATTATTATAATAATGATAACGGGCGGCATGGTGGCTTAGTGGTTTGCATGTTCTCCTCTCAGTGCTAAGGATTCCCGGTTCGAATCTCAATCATGGGTGGAGTTTCCACCGTGTCCCCATGGGTTTCCTCTGCGTTTTCCGGTTTCCTCCCACAGTCCAAAAACATGGATCAAGGTCAATTGAATTCTCCAAATTGCCCCATATAGAGTGTGCGTGTGTGAGTGAGTGTGTGCCCAGCGATAGATTGGCGCCCTGTCCTGGGTGTATCTGCCCAGCACCCGAAACGTTCTCCCCTAGATGGGCATGGGGAACACCCTTGCGACCCTAATAGAGGATAAAGCGGAAGATAATGGATGGATGGATTGTAATAATGATGGCTTAGTGATTTAGCATGTTCTCCTCTCAGCGCTAGGGATTCCAGGTTCCAATCCCAATCTGGGTGGAGTTTCCATGTTCTCCCCGTGTCCCCATGGGTTTCCTCCGCGTTCTACGGTTTAATCCCACAGTCCAAAAACGTGGATCAAGTCAATTGAGTTCTCCAAATTGCCCCATATAGAGTGTGTCTGTGTGAGTGAGTGTGTGTCCAGTGATAGATTGGTGTCCTGTCCAGTGAGTGTCTGCCCAGCGCCCGAGACGTTCTCCCCTGTATGGGCATGGGGAACCCCCCCCCCCCCACGATCCTAATAGAGGATAAAGCAGAAGATAATGGATGGATGGATATTATGATTTATTATTCTATATTATTCATTATTATTAATTATTTTTCTTTATTATTCTTTATTATTCATTATTATTCATTATTATTCGTTGGTGGGCGTGGTCTCTTTTGATTCATGTTTCTGGGACCAGCGTGAAGCACGCTTTATGGTGATGAGGGTAAAATAATTAACATCTCACTCATGATTGGTCACTCCTGTCTTGGAATGTTGAAGTGGGGGTAAGAGTGGAGGAGGGGGGGGTTGAAAATTCATCCCTGGGGTAATCTACCGCACTGCGCAAAACTCCTGACAACACAATAAATCTCTTCCACTTCACAATTCCAGTGGAAATCAATTCTGTTCATTTTGGGTAGTGGTTTACGTAGAGGACGAATGCTTTCGAGAAACTCACACAAGCATGAGCTCAACTGAGAAACTCAACTGAGAAACTCAACTGAGAAACTCAACTGAGAAACTCAACTGAGAAACTCAACTGAGAAACTCAACTGAGAAACTCAACTGAGAAACTCAACATTTCCTCTCCAGGACCCCACCCCCCTTGGTTCATTGTGGATTGGTTCATTGTGATGACTGAAGAATGTCCATCCATTATCTTCCGCTTTATCCTCTATTAGGGTCGCGGGGGGGTTCTCCATGCCCATCCAGGGGAGAACGTTTCGGGCGCTGGGCAGATACACCCAGGACAGGACACCAATCTATCACTGGGCACACACTCACTCACACAGACACACTCTATATGGGGCAATTTGGAGAACTCAATTGACTTGATCCATGTTTTTGGACTGTGGGAGGAAACCGGAGAACCCGGAGGAAACCCACGTGGAAACGGGGAGAACATGGAAACTCCACCCAGATTGGGATTCGAACTGGGAATCCCTAGTGCTGAGAGAAGAACATGCTAAACACTAAACCACCGTGCCGCCATGATCCAGTATTCATTCCACACTCACTCACACAGACACACTCTATATGGGGCAATTTGGAGAACTCAATTGATGTGATCCATGTTTTTGGACTGTGGGAGGAAACCGGAGAACCCGGAGGAAACCCACGTGGACACGGGGAGAACATGGAAACTCCACCCAGATTGGGATTCGAACCGGGAATCCCTAGTGCTGAGAGGAGAACATGCTAAACACTAAACCACCGTGCAAAATGGTGGAATGATCTTCGCAACTCTGTCCCTAAGGTTGAGTCACTTATATTTAAGAAACACCTTAAAACGCATCTTGTCCACAAACACCTTCATCCATCCATTATCTTCTGCTTTATCCTCTATTAGGGTCGCGGGGGGGGTTCCCTATGTCCATCCAGAGGAGAACGTTTCGGGCGCTGGGCAGATAGACCCAGGACAGGACGCCAATCTATCACTGGACACACACTCACTCACACAGACACACTCTATATGGGGCAATTTGGAGAACTCAATTGACTTTGAATCCAGGAAACCGGAGAACCCGGAGGAAGCCCATGAGGACACGGGGAGAACATGCTAACCACTAAGCCACCGTGCTGCCCCTCCACAAACACCTGCGCAAACACAGCAATACTTGCTTGACTTTTGAAGGGGTTGGAGAACCCCTCCATGGATCAAGGTCAAATGAATTCTCCAAATTGCCCCATAAAGAGTGCATCTGTGTGAGTGAGTGTGTGTCCAGTGATAGATTGGCATCCTGTCCTGGGTGTATCTGCCCAGCGCCCGAGACGTGGGCATGAGGACCCCCCCCCCGTGACCCTAATAGAGGATAAAGCAGAAGATAATGGATGGAATGTAATAGAACATCGGTTAACCGCACGAAGCCCTGACCTTCACTTATTTCAACTCCTCTGTGATGAAATACTTCTCATGTCCAGCATCAGGGATCACACATTTGTCCCCGCCTGCCTCAAAAGAACGGCAGTGCATTGTGGGATGCCTGTAAATATATTGTCAAATGGCCCCAAGTTTGTCCTTGAGCCCTTTTTTCGCCCTAGTGTAGTGCTTCTCAAATAGTGGGGCAACAGTGCGGTGCATGGGGGGGGGGGCATAACGATATATCACAGAGCAAGTGATATTAAGTGAACTGAACAAACCCTCAAGAGACGACATGGAGAAATATTTAACAGAGACGAGGAGAGAGACGAAGATAATGAGAGCAACAAAAGTCAACCGAAAAGTAAAACGAGGAAAGTGTATGTAGCGCTTGGTTTCACGGTAACGAAGGTGGGAGACGAAGAAAGACCGGCGTGTCTTCTGTGTCTTAAAATGTTGGCAGTGGACAGCGTGAAGACATATAAATGAAGGCGTCACTTAAAGACATTACACCCCGATCACGCCGATAACCGCGAGTTTTTTAACCGTAAACGTGACGCGTAGAACCAGCAAATATTAACGCTTTATGAAAACTACTTCAGAAAAGCTTAGTGCTGCAAAACGGACGCGTTGGAGACATTAGTTCTGAGCACAAATTGTTGTATTCATTTTAGTTTTGTAGGTTAAAGTTAATAAATTGAGCTCCTGAATGAATATTGCTGATGAATTTGAATTTATTATTATTTATTGATTTTATTTCATTTCATTTTTCAGTATCAAATGCCACTCAGTTCAAAAATGTTTCTGGTTTAAATCAGGATTTCATTCGTTTCTGTTACTAGTTAATCAAATGATTCTTAGTTCTAAGTTGATGTTAGCTTTGTCCGTCTTTCCCCGGGAGAGGGCGGCTAACACGGAGGTATTGCGTTCAGCCGCTCGCGCCTAGTGAGCGCTCCCGGGTACCGACCACGCGGGGAAGAATGCGTGCGTGGGTCCGAGGAACGCTCCCACGGAATACGAGCTACACGGGGACGTTGTGTAGCGCCGTACCGTGGTTTTACGTGGAAGGAGAGAAAAAGACACCGGGATAAAATCCAAAACATCGAATTTAATAAAAATTGGTGTAGGGACACCAACAAAAAGGGGGAACAAATGAACAAAGCAACATCGGGTATACAAACCACAAAACAAAGACGTGCGACAACTTACGGGAAAACTAAGAATAAATACAAAACGAACTAAACACGTGCACAAAACCAACCAATCACCCAACGAAGACAATTACCACCCCAAACGAGGGACAGGTGCCACAGGCACCTGTAACAAGAATAACCAGCAATCATCCCGCTTTATGAAAACTACTTCAGAAAAGCTTAGTGCTGCAAAACGGACGCGTTGGAGACATTAGTTCTGACTTCCACATTTTGATAAAAAAAAAAAAAACAGCACAAATTGTTGTATTCATTTTAGTTTTGTAGGTTAAAGTAGAACCAGCGTAGAACCAGCAAATATTAACGCTTTATGAAAACTACTTTAGAAAAGCTGAGCTGCAAAACGGACGCGTTGGAGACATTAGTTCTGACTACCACATTTTGATAAAAAAAAAAAAAAAAAAAAAACAGCACAAATTGTTGTCATTTTAGTTTTGTAGGTTAAAGTTTTAATAAATTGAGCTCCTGAATGAATATTGCTGATGAATTTGAATTTATTATTATTTATTGATTTAATTTCATTTCATTTTTCAGTATCAAATGCCACTCAGTTCAAAAATGTTTCACGTTTAAATCAGGATTTTATTCGTTTCTGTTACTAGTTAATCAAATGATTCTTAGTTCTAAGTTGATGTTAGCTTTGTCCGTCTTTCCCCGGGAGAGGGCGGCTAACGCGGAGGTATTGCGTTCAGCCGCTCGCGCCTAGTGAGCGCTCCCGGGTACCGACCACGCGGGGAAGAATGCGTGCGTGGGTCCGAGGAACGCTCCCACGGAATACGACCTACACGGGGACGTTGTGTAGCGCCGTACCGTGGTTTTACGTGGAAGGAGAGAAAAAGACACCGGGATAAAATCCAAAACATCGAATTTAATAAAAATTGGTGTAGGGACACCAACAAAAAGGGGGAACAAATGAACAAAGCAACATCGGGTATACAAACCACAAAACAAAGACGTGCGACAACTTACGGGAAAACTAAGAATAAATACAAAACGAACTAAACACGTGCACAAAACCAACCAATCACCCAACGAAGACAATTACCACCCCAAACGAGGGACAGGTGCCACAGGCACCTGTAACAAGTATAACCAGCAATCATCCCGCTTTATGAAAACTACTTCAGAAAAGCTGTGCTGAAAAACGGACGCGTTGGAGACATTAGTTCTGACTTCCACATTTTGATGAAAAAAAAAAATCCCAGCACAAATCGTTGTATTCATTTTAGTTTTGTAGGTTAAAGTGTTAATAAATTGAGCTCCTGAATTAATAATGCTGATGAATTAGAATTTATTATCATATATTGATTTTATTTAATTTCATTTTTCAGTATCAAATGCCACTCAGTTCAAAAATGTTTCTGGTTTAAATCAGGATTCCATTCGTTTCTGTTACTAGTTAATCAAATGATTCTTTGTTCTAAGTCGATCTATATTTCTTTCTTTTTTGTTTTCTTTATTGTTACTAAGGAGACATTGTTATAAAAGAGTATAAAAGAGTGTTTAACCCCCAAGCGAACTCATGTCACTCCATCACTCACTTCCCTCCATTGGTTCCTGTAGCTGCTTCATTCAGTACAAGTCACTGACTCCGACCTACAGAACCATTTCTGGATCTCCCCCCTCTTACCTTCACTCTATCTTTTCAAAATACACTCCGACTCGTTCACTTCGCTCCAGTGATGATTGCCCCCTGGTGGTTCCACCTCACCGAGGAGCTAATTCTCACTCTGTGGCGTTCACCACTGAAAAATGGTGGAACGATCTTCCCAACTCTGTCCGTAAGACAGAATCACTAAACAGTTTTAAGAAACTACTGAAGACGCATCCCTTTAACAAATACCTGTTGTAGAAAAAAAAATAATAATAAAATAAAAGGGGGGGGAGGGGCGCAGCTTCGAATAACAATCAGGTTTGATGAATTTACAGTATAGTTGGTTTTCTCCATGACTTCTGACTTGTGGTGTTCTCATTTGTAAGTCGCTTTGGATAAAAGCGTCTGCTGAACGACTAAATGTAAATGTAAATGTAGTGCTAGATGTTGGACATGCCTGCCTACGTTCTTAGCAACAAGCGATGGTGTGTGTGGTACCGAAGCTTCTTTTCCTTTAAATAAAATGTGAAATGACGTCACATACGTATCTGAACAATGTCAAACAAACACCTTCTGCTCTAAATCTACTCTTCTCTGACATTGGAAAATGCTTCAGTGCAGCTATTCCCTCAAGACGTCATGAGAGAATGACCAAGGATACGTGACCTGCCTTTGAAAACACACACACACACACACACACACACACACACACACACACACACACACACACACACAGACACACAGGATCTATTGTCTGACAGCATTCCATACCACTCCATTTCTCCTCTTAGAGAATACTGAACTTGCTGACAATGGCGTGAGAGTAGTGAGGTCATTATTCTCCCTGCACTCACCACCCCTCCGCTTGGCTTTAACAGTGAGATTCTGCCCTCTGCAGGAACCTGGCAGCACAGTCGAGCAGCACAGACGAGTCCGTGCACACACACTGTGCCAGTGATCACGCTGCAGCAATTCAGTTATGTAGCGTCGGAGGACAAAAGACTCGACTGCATTTACTACACGATTCAAAAAAGGTCTTATTTTAATGATAAAGTAATAATAGAGTCCCTCCAATGCATGGCATTCCATATATCCACACACACACACACACACACACACACACACACACACACTGTGCAAGTGATCATGCTGCAGCAGTTCAGTTATGTAGCGTCGGAGGACAAATAGCCTCAAACACATTCACTACTCTTAAAAAAAGGTTTCATTTTAATATACTGAGTCCCTCCAACGCATGTGCATACAATCCCATAGATCAACACACACACACTCACACACACACACACCCATACACACACACACACACACACACACACACTGTGCAAGTGATCATGCTGCAGCAGCTATTTAGCATCGGAGGACAAAAAGCCTTGAATGAATTTACTACACAATTTAAAAAAGGTTTCATTTTAATATACTGAGTCCCTCCAACGTATGTCCATACAATCCCATAGATCCACACACACAGACACACACACACACACACACACACACACACACACACACACACACACACACACACACACACTGTGCAAGTGATCATGCTGCAGCAGTTCAGTTATGTAGCGTCGGAGGACAAATAGCCTCAAACACATTTACTAAACTTAAAAAAAGGTTTTATTTAAATATACTGAGTCCCTCCAACGCATGTCCATACAATCCCATATATCCACCCACACACACACACACACACACACACACACACACACACACACACACACATACACACACACTGTGCAAGTGATCATGCTGCAGCAGCTATTTAGCATCGGAGGACAAATAGCCTTGAATGAATTTACTACACAATTTAAAAAAGGTTTCATTTTAATATACTGAGGCCCTCCAACGCATGTGCATGCAATCCCATAGATCTACACACACACACACACACACACACACACACACACACACACACACACACACACACACACACACACACACACACACACACACACACACTATTTAGTGTCGGAGGACAAAAGGCTCGGATGCATTTACTACACTTAAAAAAAAGGTTATATTTTAATATACTGAGTCCCTCCAACGCACGTGCAGGGCATCATATATATCTACACACACACACACACACACACACACACTCACACCAATACACACACACACACACACACACACACACACACACAAGATCATGCTGCAGCAGTTATGTAGCATCGGAGGACAAATAGCCTCGAATACATTTACTACATAAAATAAAAGGTTTTATTTTAATATACTGAGTCCCTGCAACGCATGTGCATGCAATCCCCTATATTCACACACACACACACACACACACACACACACACACACACACCAATACAGAGCATCACACACACACGGTGCAGCATAAATCAGCATAAAGTTCTATTTAAAGACGGATGTTAATAGCTGGGATGCAAATGGCCCTCTTCAGCAGCACGTCACGATATCTGAGTCGCACATACAGTACGTAGCACTAACAAAATGGCTTTAGAACCGAAGCGTGACCTTTATGGAATTATGGCTTTCTCGGTCATTTGGAATAAGAGGGATCTTGGCAACATATGGCATCTCTGTAGGACTCCTCACACATCCCCAGCACACGAGCACGCAGCACAAACAGAGCTTCGCTCGGCCTTTTTCATCCTCACACCTAATAACCCGACAGACCAGAGAACAACACCGCAATAAAGTAAGCAGAGCTAAATACAAAGATATTACCCAAGAACTAACAGCGACAGCAGGATGCTGACCTGAAGCACACACAACAGCCTCAGAGTGGAAACACAATGAAAGCAAAGGGTACAATTTCAGTTCAAATCATTAGATGATCCAGTATTCATCCATTATCTTCCGCTTTATCCTCTATTAGGGTCGCGGTGGGGTTCCCCATGCCTATCCAGGGGAGAACGTCTCGGGTGCTGGGCAGATACACCCAGGACAGGGCGCTAATCTATCACTGGACACACACTCACTCACACAGACACACTCTATATGGGGCAATTTGGAGAATTCAATTGAATTGATCCATGTTATTGGACTGTGGGAGGAAACCGGAGAACCCGGAGGAAACCCACACAGACACGGGGAGAACATGGAAACTCCACCCAGATGAGGATTCGAACCGGGAATCTCTAGTTGGGGCAATTTAGAGCATTCAATTTCCCTTCAGGGCGGCACGGTGGCTTGGTGTTTAGCATGTTCTCCTCTCAGAGCTAGCGATTCCCGGTTCGAATCCCAATCTGGGTGGAGTTTCCAAGTTCTCCCCGTGTCCGTGTGGGTTTCCTCCGGGTTCTCCGGTTTCCTCCCACAGTCCAAAAACATGGATCAAGCCGAGTGAATTCTCCAAATTGCCCCATATAGAGTGTGTCTGTGTGAGTGAGTGAGTGCCCAGCGATAGATTGGTGTCCTGTCCTGGGTGTATCTGCCCAGCGCCCGAAACGTTCTCATCTGGATGGGCATGGGCATAGGGAACCCCCCCCCACCACCACCCCGCGACACTAATAGAGGATAAAGCGGAATATAATGGATGGATGGATGCTGCAACAGTGCCCTCTACTGCTGATCTGAATGATCTGCCACTGCAAACTGTATGAGTAATGAGGGGCAAGCGTCCCATCTAGAGAACTTTGGGTTCTATTGGGAGGAGCGAGCATGCTGCAGTGCTACCATATGGAATAACCGTAATGGAATCCTGCAATCCTCCAATGCTTTAAATCACCTTCACTCGTCGCTCCGCCAGTGAGAGGACCATTGGTGCATAAAGCAATTTATTTTTGTGCAACCGCTGGATTTTCAACCCCGGGAACCTGCCGCAGAACCTGATGTCTTGGTGGAACCCCCCCGGTGACTCAACGGCAATTAGATCAGGTCTGTAAAGCGAAACCCAAAACAGAGCTGCAAAGCAAACCCACGGACTGCATTAGAACCTTTCCTCTAGGTGCCTGGGCTGACATTCTCAGGAGGAGGCTAATAGTATTCAGCTGAGGAGGCAGAATCAGTTTCCATTAGAGTAAATTAACAAGAAGCTGGACGGTGGGAGGGGAACAAGTCAATAATAAATGTTCCCCTTAAAGCTCCCAAAGAGCTGTTTACCAAAAGCAGTCATGACGTCATGAGCGGGATCAGGACAAGTGGTTCTAGATGTGCAAACCAGCAGAGAACGTCCATTCATCCATTATCTTCCGCTTTATCCTCTATTAGGGTCGTGGGGGGGGGGGTTCCCCATGCCCATCCAGGAGAGAATGTTTCGGGCGCTGGGCAGATACACCCAGGACAGGGGGGCAATCTATCACTGGGCACACACTCACTCACACAAACACACTCTATATGGGGCAATTTGGAGAACTCAATTGACTTGATCCATGTTTTTGGACTGTGGGAGGAAACTGGAGAACCCGGAGGAAACCCACGTGGACACGGGGAGAACATGGAACCATCCCACAGATTGGGATTCAAACCTGGAATCCCTAGTGCTGAGAGGAGAACATGCTAAAGCACTAAAAATATATGCGAAATAAATTAACCTAATAATAAAATCGATTTTTTTAGCAGATAATATTTGCAATGAATAAAACATCCATCTATTCCATCCATCCATTATCGTCTGCTTTATCCTCTATTAGGGTCGCGGGGGGTTCCCCATGCCCATCCAGGGGAGAACGTTTTGGGCGCTGGGCAGATACACTCAGGACAGGGGGGCAATCTATCACTGGGCACACACTCACTCACACAGAAACACTCTATATGGGGCAATTTGGAGAATTCAATTGACTTGATCCATGTTTTTGGACTGTGGGAGGAAACCGGAGAACCCGGAGGAAACCCACGCGGACACGGGGAGAACATGGAAACTCCACCCAGATTGGGATTCGAACCGGGAATCCCTAGAGCTGAGAGGAGAACATGCTAAACATTAAACCAAATAGTGAATTCGATTTTTTAGCAGATAATATTTGTAATGAAATAAACATCCATCTATTCCATCCATCCATTATCTTCCGCTTTATCCTCTATTAGGGTCGTGGGGGGTTCCCCATGCCCATCCAGGGGAGAACGTTTTGGGCGCTGGGCAGATAGACCCAGGACAGGGAGGCAATCTATCACTGGGCACATACTCACTCGCACGGAAACACTATATATGGGGCAATTTGGAGAATTCAATTAAATTGATCCATGTTTTTGGACTGTGGGAGGAAACCGGAGAACCCGGAGGAAACCCACACGGACACGGGGAGAACATGGAAACTCCACCCAGATTGGGATTCGAACCGGGAATCCCTAGTGCTGAGAGGAGAACATACTAACCAATAAATGAACTAATAATATAGATCCTATTTTTAATGAATAAAACATAATAGAAAGAATGAATTGCCTCCAAAAACCAGGGATGGAATGATCCTGTAACCGCTTGGTGACATTTTGGCCGGCTTGTGTTAAGCCTGAGCCAACTGTAGCAGGTTTTCCTCCTGAGCCACACTGGCCCCACACCATCGCCTCCGAACGGAACCATCCCATCAGCTTCAGATCTGAGAGTGGATGCCAGAACCATCTCTGGGGTGTTTGAGCCGTATGCCATTTGTGAATATCATTGTGCTCTTATATAATAACCATATCTCAACTAACAGTTTCAAAGCTTTGAGCGTAAACAAAAGCTCAGGGATGTATTTTTGGAGTTGGGGGTCTGTGCAGAAATCCTCCGCAGTCTGAGATATAGGGGCATTATGTTTTGTGTTTGGGGGGTGGGTGGGGGTTGTTATTGTCATTATGTTTTGTTAGTGCACTAATGAACCGAACCATTAAGACATCTGGATTAATCTGCTGTTGGTCTTTAAGCTTGGAACACGGCTTTAACTGTTCGAGGTGTAGATTGTACAGGATTTCCAAACTGCCCCAGGATGTCTGACCGAGTCGCAGGGGGGTCGTTAGACCTGGGCTTTCGGGGGGTGTATATAGCCCCGGATGTTTTGTTTCGTTAGTCCTGGGATTTCGGGGCTATATCCCCGGATGTTTTGTCAGTTGCCCCAGATCCTGTCCTGGGCAGATACACCCAGGACAGGACACCAATCTATCACTGGACACACACTCACTCACACACACACACATTATATGGGGCAAATTGGAGAATTCAATTGACCTTGATCCATGTTTTTGGACTGTGGGAGGAAACCGGAGAACCAGGAGGAAACCCACGTGGACACGGGGAGAACATGGAAACTCCACCCAGATTGAGATTCGAACCGGGAATCTCTAGTGCTGAGAGGAGAACATGCCAACCACTAAGCCACCATACCGCCCTGTTATTTGAATTTTCCCTGAAAATATTCATTCATTCATTATCTAACGTTTAATCCTCTATTAGGGTCACGGAGGGGGGCATTCAGGGGAGAACGTTTCGGGCGCTGGGCAGATACACCCAGGACAGGACGCCAATCTAACACTGGACACACACTCACTCACACACACACACATTATATGGGGCAATTTGGAGAATTCAGTTGACCTCGATCCATGTTTTTGGACTGTGGGAGGAAACCGGAGAACCCGGAGGAAACCCACGCGGACACGGGGAGAACTTGGAAACTCCACCGAGATGGGGATTCGAACCGGGAATCCCTAGTGCTGAGAGGAGAACATGCTAAACACTAAACCACTCATTTTAAATATTTCATCTTAAATAAGTAATGACCGGAACATTTTCGAAGCATAAGATTAAGCGATCACCGAGTGTTAAAGTTATATTTACATTAAATAACTTTAAATTAGGTTTATAGAAGCTGCAGTATATTTCATGTTCTAAGGACATGATCTGAAAGTAAACACACCTGGTTGTAGTAAGATTTTTGAGTGCGTAAGCGTTTTTGTTCTGCGCCATATGCTACTTTTTTTTTAAGGGGCACCCAAGGTCACATGACTTTTCTCCCTTGGCCAAGATCTCAGCCTAACAGCTGGCTGGCTGCTGGCACAGCACCACCCCCCCCCCCCCCCCGAACCCTGAAAGCATCACCACCTTCTCTCTGAAAGCACACATGCGTGCAAATACACACTGCATATACACACTGCATATACACACTCCATATACACACTCCATATACACACTCCACATACACACTCCATATACACACTCCATATACACACTCCATATACACACTCCATATACACACTGCATATACACACTCCATATACACACTGCATATACACACTCCATATACACACTCCATATACACACTGCATATACACACTCCATATACACACTCCATATACACACTGCATATACACACTGCATATACACACTCCATATACACACTCCATATACACACTGCATATACACACTCCATATACACACTGCATATACACACTGCATATACACACTGCATATACACACTCCATATACACACTCCATATACACACTGCATATACACACTCCATATACACACTCCATATACACACTGCATATACACACTCCATATACACACTCCATATACACACTCCATATACACACTCCATATACACACTGCATATACACACTCCATATACACACTGCATATACACACTCCATATACACACTCCATATACACACTGCATATACACACTCCATACACACACTCCATATACACACTGCATATACACACTGCATATACACACTCCATATACACACTCCATATACACACTGCATATACACACTCCATATACACACTGCATATACACACTGCATATACACACTCCATATACACACTCCATATACACACTGCATATACACAGTGCATATACACACTGCAAATACACACTGCAAATACACACTGCATATACACACTCCATATACACACTGCATATACACACCGCAAATACACACTGCATATACACACTGCATATACACACTGCATATACACACTGCATATACACACTGCATATACACACTCTATATACACACTGCAAATACACACTGCATATACACACTGCATATACACACTCCATATACACACTGCATGTACACCATATACACACTGCATATACACACTCTGTATACACACTCTATATACACACTGCATATACACACTCTATATACACACTGCAAATACACACTGCATATACACACTGCATATACACACTGCATATACACACTCCATATACACACTGCATATACACACTGCATATACACACTGCATATACACACTCCATATACACACTCCATGTACACCATATACACACTCCATATACACACTCCATGTACACCATATACACACTCCATATACACACTCCATGTACACCATATACACACTGCATATACACACTCCATATACACACTGCAAATACACACTGCATATACACACTGCATATACACACTCCATATACACACTGCATATACACACTGCATATACACACTCCATATACACACTCCATATACACACTCCATATACACACTCCATATACACACTCCATATACACACTGCATATACACACTCCATATACACACTGCATATACACACTGCATATACACACTCCATATACACACTGCATATACACACTGCATATACACACTCCATATACACACTGCATATACACACTGCATATACACACTCCATATACACACTGCATATACACACTGCATATACATACTCCATATACACACTGAATATACACACTGCATATACACACTCCATATACACACTGCATATACACACTGCATATACACACTCCATAATCACACTGCATATACACACTGCAAATACACACTGCATATACACACTGCATATACACACTGCATATACACACTGCATATACACACTGCAAATACACACTGCATATACACACTCCATATACACAGTGCATATACACACTCCATATACACACTGCATATACACACTCTATATACACACCCCATGTACACCATATACACACTCCATATACACACTCCATATACACACTCCATATACACACTGCATATACACACTCCATATACACACTGCATATACAAACTGCATATACACACTCCATATACACACTGCATATACACACTGCAAATACACACTGCATATACACACTGCATATACACACTCCATATACACACTCCATATACACACTGCATATACACACTGCATATACACACTGCATATACACACTCTATATACACACCCCATGTACACCATATACACACTCCATATACACACTCCATATACACACTCCATATACACACTGCATATACACACTCCATATACACACTGCATATACACACTGCATATACACACTGCATATACACACTGCATATACACACTGCATATACACACTCCTTATACACACTGCATATACACACTCCATACACACTGCATATACACACTGCATATACACACTCCTTATACACACTGCATATACACACTCCATATACACACTGCATATACACACTGCATATACACACTGCATATGCACACTCTATATACACACTGCATATACACACTCCATATACACACTGCATATACACACTGCAAATACACACTGCATATACACACTGCATATACACACTCCATATACACACTCCATATACACACTGCATATACACACTGCATATACACACTGCATATACACACTCTATATACACACCCCATGTACACCATATACACACTCCATATACACACTCCATATACACACTCCATATACACACTGCATATACACACTCCATATACACACTGCATATACACACTGCATATACACACTGCATATACACACTGCATATACACACTGCATATACACACTCCTTATACACA
This sequence comes from Corydoras sp. C115, assembly GCA_019802505.1. Lineage (NCBI taxonomy): Eukaryota > Metazoa > Chordata > Actinopteri > Siluriformes > Callichthyidae > Corydoras > Corydoras sp. C115. The sequence goes on along the minus strand of JAFMOC010000778.1, from coordinate 14,216 downwards.
CTGCATATACACACTCCATACACACTGCATATACACACTGCATATACACACTCCTTATACACACTGCATATACACACTCCATATACACACTGCATATACACACTGCATATACACACTCTATATACACACTGCATATACATACTCCATATACACACTCCATGTACATACTCCATATACACACTCCATGTACACCATATACACACTCCATGTACACCATATACACACTGCATATACACACTCCATATACACACTCCATATACACACTCCATGTACACCATATACACACTGCATATACACACTGCATATACACACTGCATATACACACTCCATATACACACTGCATATACACACTCCATATACACACTCTATATACATACTCCATATACACACTCCATGTACACCATATACACACTGCATATACACACTCCATATAAACACTCCATATATACACTCCATATAGCTCTGAGAGGAGAACATACTAAACACTAAACCACCGTGCCGCCCTAATAAAAATCCATCCATCCATTATCTTCCGCTTTATCCTCTACTTGGGTCGCGGAGGGGGGGGGAGGGGGTTCCCCATGCCCAACCAGGGGACAACGTTTTGGGCACCCAGGACAGGACACCAATCTATCACTGGACACACACTCACTCACACAGACACACTCTATATGGGGCAATTTGGAGAATTCAATTGACCTTGATCCATGTTTTTGGACTATGGAAGGAAACCGGAGAACCCGGAGGAGGAAACACACGCGGACACGGGGAGAACGTGAAAACTCCACCCAGATGGGGATTCGAACCGGGAATCCCTAGAGCTGAGAGGAGAACATGCTAAACACTAAGCCAAGGTGCTTCCCTTTTCCAATGATCATAAATGGAACATCTTGTACCCACATGTGTATAACGGAACCTTTTGGTATAAAAATGCATTTAAATCCAGATTTAAATGATAAACGTTCTTTGATTTATATTTACTTTATAACAGACTGCTTTAAGAGAGCAAGGCTCGCTTCACGTCATGAAGGACAGAAGTCCATTCCATGTGATGCTGAATGGACAGTTACTTCAGCTTTCTGACAGCCAGAGCACTTTGTGTACAGTCATGGAGATGCGCATCGGCGGACGAAAATGCAAGATACAGTACAAATATTTTGTGGAACCCTGTTTGGGCTATTACAGAGAACCATAACAATACACCACAAGATAATAAACAATAATACACAAATATTAACATAATAAAGTCATTAGTAGAACCACAAAGCCATAAAGCCCATTGTTCCATTAAGTGTATTGTTTCTAAACCATTAATGACCTGCTAGGATTGGGTGGGGGGGTGTCTATGCCCATCCAGGATCCAGGGGAGAACATTTCGGGCGCTGGGCAGATACACCCAGGACAGGGTTCCAGTCTCACACACACACACACCTTAAAACAACATAACAGGGAGTTTTTTCTTGCTTGCTCTTTAGGGGGTTTAAAGGTTTATAACACTGTAAAGCTGCTTTGTGACGATGTACTGTTATAAAAAGCGCTCTATAAGTAAATTACTTGAACACACACACACACACACACACACACACACACACAAACACAAACACACACACACACTATATGGGGCAATTTAGAGCATACAATTTACCTTGAATACATGTTTAGGAGGACTATGGAGGAAACCGGAGAACCCAGAGAACATGGAAACTCCACCCAGATGGGGATTCGAACCGGGAATCCCTAGCACTGAGAGGAGAACATGCTAAACACTAAACCACCGTGCTGTCCTAGTAATAATCCATCCATCCATTATCTTCTGCTTTATCCTCTACTATGGGGTTCCCCATGCCCATCCAGGGACCTTGATCCATGTTTTTGGACTGTGAGAAGAAACTGGAGAACCCGGAGGAAACCCATGTGGATACGGGGTTTTGGGATTGTGGATTGGGATTCGAAGAGGAGAACATGCTAACCACTAAACCACCGTGCCTCCCTAATAATAATAATGATATTTATTATTACTGTTGGTGGCATGGTGGCTTAGTGGTTTAGCATGTTCTCCTCTCAGCACTAGGGATACCCGGTTCGAATCCCCATCTGGGTGGAGTTTCCATGTTCTCCCCGTGTCCGCGTGGGTTTCCTCCGGGTTCTCCCGTTTCCTCCCACAGTCCCAAAACATGGATCAAGTCAATTGAGTTCTCCAAATTGCCCCATATAGAGTGTGTACTGTATGCATGCGTGTCTGTGTGAGTGTATCCAGTGATAGATTGGTGTCCTGGGTGTATCTGCCCAGCGCCCGAAACGTTCTCCCCTGGATGTGCATGGGGAACCCCCCCCCCCCCCCCACGACCCTAATAGAGGATAAAGCGGAAGATAATGAATGAATGAATGAATGAATGAATTGTTACTGTTATCATTCCCCATAGCGAATGGTTCCTCGCAGAACACAGTGTTCCGTTGCAGCCCGATCCTTCAATTGTGGAACCACAAAGTAGCCGTAGTTGAGAGGTGGAGTTAACAAAGTGGACAGTGAGTGGAGATTTAAGAGGGTGTACATAATAAAGTGGAGTTCAAAGCGGAGTGACCTTTAAAATGATTCTCTCTCCCTCTCTTGTTCTCCAAACCCCCCCCCCAACCCACCTCCCCCCTCCCCCCCCCCCCACACACACACACACTTCGTCCCTCCCCCCAAATCTCCTGACTTCCATCCAAGCGGGACATCCTCCTCCATTCTTGTCCTTTCGTTACTGAAGGCTGGGCTTTCGCTCTCGCCGTTCCAATGTCACCCAAGAAGAAAACAGTGCTACACCTCCTCCCTGCCCTCCCCTCACATCGTCTGCTCTCCTTTCTGTACCCTTTCCATCTGCATCTGCCCCCCCTCCCTCTCCACCTCCCTCCCCACCTCCCTCCCCCCCTCCCCCCCCCTCCCTCCTCCTTATGTTCACTGCAAATCAGGATAGCCCCTTAAGTCCCTCCTCCTCACGTGCGCTGGCACACCGTCACCCCTCACTTTTTTTTCATTTCCCTGCATCTCTCCTTGGCTGTTCACCCCCTCCCCCCCTCCCCCCTCCTCCCCCGTCACCCCGCCCCCTCCTCGTCCCCCGCATCTAATGCAGCACTCAATAGATGCATATTGGCTAATTCAGCTGCAGTCCTGCTCCCACAGCAAATGCAGACTTTGCTGCACTATAAGTGCTTACAGAAGGGCTTTTCTGTTTTTTTTATTTGGGGCGGGGGGGGGGGGGGTGAAAATATGGGGGGTATGTGCATCATAAGCCTCGTAGGTACATGCTTAGCATATAAATCAAGGTTTAGTTGGAAGAAAAGGGACCAAATCTCTTATTTAGAGCATTTGGTTTAGCTTAGATTCTAATGTATAGATCTATAATGACCCAGTCTTAAGGTAATGGAGTCTTTAATCCCATAATAAGACACCAGATTAACAAAAGTACCCAAACTCAATGCAATATTATCCTAAAGATGGTCATCCAATGCACCACGGCATTGATATCTGCCCCTGAAGAGCAGCCTCGTCTACATTTACATTTAATAATAATAATAATAATAATACATTTTATTTGATGGCGCCTTTCTGGACACTCAAGGTCACCTTACAAAGAAAAAACACTAAAACAACAATAATAAATAAGGCAATCAGTCTAATCATAGTAAAATAAATTTAAGTAAAAAATAAATTAAAAGATAGAGGAAATAAAATCAGAGATTATAAGCAATTCTAAAAAGGTGCGTTTTGAGACTCGACTTAAACTGTGATATGGAGTCCAATTTCCTTAAGTCGGGAGGCAGAGCATTCCATAGTCTAGGGGCAGAGCTACCGAAGGCTCTACCTCCCATGGTGCTAAGGCGCATAGTGGGAACAGACAGGTGTGTAGAGGCAGAAGATCTCACTTACATTGGGTCATTTAGATTTAGATTTTTATCCAAAGTGTCTCTAGACGTCAACTAGATGGTTGGTATCAGAACACAGGGTTGGTACATCATCCCTGGAGCACTGAGGGTTAAGGGTCTTGCTCAAAGACTCACACTGGTAACTTCAGTAAACCTGGGATTTGAACCAACAACCTTCAGATTGACAGCCCAATCTGTTATTCTGCAAATGTTGTGTAGAAATGAGAAATGATTCATCCATCCATCCATTATCTTCTGCTTTATCCTCTGTTAGGGTCGCGGGGGGGGGGGGGGTTCCCCATGCCCATCCAGAGGAGATGGTTTCGGGCGCTGGGCAGATACACCCAGGACAGGGTGCCAATCTATCACTGGGCACACACTCACTCACACCTCACACAAACACACTCTATATGGGGCAATTTGGAGAATTCACTTGACCTTGATCCATGTTTTTGGACTGTGGAAGGAAACCGGAGAACCCGGAGGAAACCCACGCGGACACGGGGAGAACAGGGACACTCCACCCAGATTGGGATTCGAAGCGGGAATCCCTAGCGCTGAGAGGAGAACATGCCAACCACTAAGCCACCGTGCCGCCTCCATCCATTATCTTCCGCTTTATCCTCTATGAGAGTCGTGGGGGGGTTCCCCATGCCCATCCAGGGGAGAACTTTTCGGGCGCTGGGCAGATAGACCCAGGACAGGACACCAATCTATCACTAGATACCGGAGAACCCGGAGGAAACTCATGCGGACACGGGGAGAACATGGGAACCAACCCCAGATTGGAATTCGAAGCGGGAATCCCTAGCGCTGGGAGGAGAACATGCTAATCACAAAGCCACCGTGCCACCCTCATTCAATCATTCAATGAGGGGGGGTTCCCCATGCCCACCATGGGGAGAACGTTTCGGGCGCTGGGCAGATACAACCAGGACAGGACACTAATCCATCACTGGACACACACTCACTCACACACACACACTCTATATGGGGCAATTTGGGGAATTCATTTGACCTTGATCCATGTCTTTGGAGTGTGGGAGGAAACCGGAGAACCCGGAGGAAACCCATACGGACACGGGGAGAACATGGGAACCAACCCCAGATTGGAATTCGAAGCGGGAATCCCTAGCGCTGAGAGGAGAACATGCTAATCACTAAACCACCATGTCGCCCTAGTAATAATCCATCCATCCATTATCTTCCGCTTTATTCTCTATTAGGGTCACGGGGGGTTCTCCATGCTCACCCTGGGGAGAACGTTTCAGGTGCTTGGCAGATACACCCAGGACAGGGCTCATACACACTCAAAAACACACTATATGGGGCAATTTAGAGCATTCAAATGACCTTGAATCATGTTTTTAGACTGGGAGGAAACCCACTCAAACCTGGTATCCTCAGCGCTGAAGGAGAACATGCTAACCACTAACCACGCCGCCCCACACAAATAATTCAATTGTTTTTAATAACTTTTACACTTGTAGGCTGCCCAGCGATAGATTGGTGTCCTGTCCTGGGTGTATCTGCCCAGCGCCTGAAACGTTCTCCCCTGGATGGGCATGGGGAACCCCCCCCGTGACCCTGATAGAGGATAAAGTGGAAGATAATGGATGGATGGACACTTGTAGGCTGTGGTTATGGAACCAGCCTTGCGACCTGAAGGTCCCGGGTTCAATTCCTGGTTCCACTATGTACTATGACTGAAGTGCCCTTGGGCAAGGCATCTAACCCCAATTGCTCCCCGGTCACTGTGTACAGGCCGGCCTCTCCGGGTACATGTGCTTACTTCACCAATGTGTGTGTGTGTGTGTGTGTGTGTGTGTGTGTGTGTGTGTGTGTGTGTGTGTGTGTGTGTGTGTGTGTGTGTGTGAGTGTGTGAGTGTGTGTGTGTGTGTGTCACTGCACGGATGGGTTAAACGTGGAGGACAAATTCCTCTGTGTGTGTAAGTCCAGCAGATAAAACAGATCACTTTCTCACTTTATTGGTGTTGGTTTTACACTTTTTCCCATTTTCCAATTCAGCTTTATCCTATATCAGGGTCACGGGGGGGTTCCCCATGCCCATCCAGAGGAGAACATGCCAACCACTAAGCCACCATGCCGCCCTCATCTATTCCATCCATCCATCCATCCATACATTATCTTCTGCTTTATCCTCTATTAGGGTCGTGGTGGGGTTCCCCATGCCCATCCAGGGGAGAACGTTTTGGGCGCTGGGCAGATACACCCAGGACAGGACACCAATCTATCACTGGGCACACACTCACTCACACAGACACACTCTATATGGGGCAATTTGGAGAACTCAATTGACTTGATCCATGTTTTTGGACTGTGGGAGGAAACCGGAGAACCCGGAGGAAACCCACGCAGACACGGGGAGAACATGGAAACTCCACCCAGATTGGGATTCAAACCAGGAAACCCTAGCACTGAGAGGAGAACATGCCAACCACTAAGCCACCGTGCCGCCCTCAACTATTCCATCCATCCATCCATTATCTTCTGCTTTATCCTCTATTAGGGTCGCGGGGGGTTCCCCATGCCCATCCAGGGGAGAACGTTTCAGGCGCTGGGCAGATACACCCAGGACAGGACACCAATCTATCACTGGGCACACACACAGACACACACTATATATTTTTTCAGAGCAGGTATCATTAGGGTGTTGGATGATGGTACGAGTGGATCAGACCCAGCAGTGCTGCTGAGAACAGAGAACAGCACACCAATGAAAACATACAGGGGTCTCTTCTACTTACCCACCACCCCCACAGAGCAGGTATCATTAGGGTGGTGGATGATGGTACGAGTGGATCAGACCCCTGTATGTTTTGATTGGTGTGCTGTTCTCTGTTCTCAGCAGCACTGCTGTGTCTGATCCACTCGTACCATCACCCACCACCCTAATAATACCTGCTCTGCGGGGGTTCTGGTAACAAAGTATGTAGAGAAACAGATGGACTACAGAATGTAACTATAGAACTACAAAGTCCATCTATAAGGTAAGTGGAGACACAATGAGCTGGACGTAATAAAATAGCCAGTGAGTGTATATTTATTTTGTATATTTATATTTTTTATATCTATATAAGCAACTAGAGGATAGAGCAGTACATTATATGGCATGTATATTTATCTACAATTGTCTACAATTTTTCGGGTAGATGGACAATCTGTTCAAGTCGAACCTTTTGCCCCTTGAGTGTTGGATTAGGCTCCAGCTACTCCTCATGACCCTAATCAGGATAAGAGGCTTAAAAATAGGGAGGCCAGGTGGGGCAGTAGTGAGCACTCATGCGTACAGCACGAAGGTCCTGGGTTTAACTCATGGACATGGTCTGATCGAGTGGATTGGTGGTTTAGTGTTTAGCATGTTCTCCTCTCAGCGCTAGGGATTCCCAGTTTGAATCCCAATCTGGGTGGAGTTTCCATGTTCTCCCCGTGTCTGCATGGGTTTCCTCTGGGTTCTCCGGTTTCCTCCCACAGTCCAAAAACATGGATCAAGGACAATTGAGTTCTCCAAATTGCCCAATATAGAGTGTGTGTGTGAGTGAGTGTGTGTCCAGGGATAGATTGGTGTCCTGTCCTGGGTGTATCTGCCCAGCGCCCGAAACGTTCTCCTCTGGATGGGCATGGGGAACCCCCCTAAGACCCTAATAGAGGGTAAAGCTGAAGATAATGGATGGATGGATGGATGGATGGAATAGTTGAGGGTGGCACGGTGGCTTAGTGGTTTATCATGTTCTCCTCTCAGCGCTAGGGATTCCCAGTTTGAATCCCAATCTGGGTGGAGTTTCCATGTTCTCCCCGTGTCCGCGTGGGTTTCCTCAGTTTTGCTCCCACTGTCCAAAAACATGGCTCAAGGTCAATTGAATTCTCCAAATTGCCCCATATAGAGTGTGTCTGTGTGAGTGAGTGTTTCCAGTAATAGACTGGCATCCTGTCCTGGGTGTATCTGCCCAGCGCCCGAAACGATCTCCCCTGGATGGGCATGGGGAACCCCACCGCGACCCTAATAGAGGATAAAGCGGACAGTGGATGGATGGATGGAAAAGTTGAGGGTGGCATGGTGGTTTAGTGGTTAACATGTTCTCCTCTCAGCACTAGGGATTCCCAGTTCGAATCCCAATCTGGGTGGAGTTTCCATGTTCTCCCCGTGTCCACATGGGTTTCCTCCGGGTTCTCTGTTTTCCTCCCAGTCCAAAAACATGGCTCAAGGTCAATTGTATTCTTCAAATTGCCCCATATAGAGTGTGTCTGTGTGAGTGAGTGTGTGTCCAGTGATAGACTGGCATCCTGTCCTGGGTGTATCTGCCCAGCGCCCGAAACATTCTCCCCTGGATGGGCATGGGGAACCCCCCCACAACCCTAATAGAGGATAAAGCTGAAGATAATGGATGGATGGATTGTAATAATGATGGCTTAGTGGTTAGCATGTTCTCCTCTCAGCGTTAGGGATTCCCGGTTTGAATCCCAATCTGGGTGGAGTTTCCATGTTCTCCCCGTGTCTGTGTGGGTTTCCTCCGGGTTCTCTGTTTTCCTCCCACAGTCCAAAAACATGGCTCAAGGTCAATTGAGTTCTCCAAATTGCCCCATATAGAGTGTGTCTGTGTGAGTGAGTGTAACTAATGATAGATTGGCATCCTGTCCTGGGTGTATCTGCCAAGCGCCCGGAACGTTCTCCCCTGGATGGGCATGGGGAACCCCCCGTGACCCTAATAGAGGATAAAGCTGAAGATAATGGATGGATGGGCTTCCATCTCATAAAACCCATGATAACAGGAACTCAAAAATTAGGATACTGTGAAGAAATCAGAACCAAACAGAAGAGGTGAGGAACGGAATCCAATCTGCCTGAGTTCCAGTGTGAATCCAGTGCGAGTGGTCCGCCTGACGGACAAATGATCCGAATGTCGAACTCCATTAAAAAAAACCTGCACGCTGGTAAAAAAACAACGAGAAGAGATGTACGAACGCCAATGTACTGCTGACCTGAACGTCCATGCGTGGGGACAGACAGACAGACAGAGCAGTGCAGAGAGAATCGATCGACTGCAGACTTGCATGATGCATTTGATTGTGCTGCAGTTCTCTTATCTCCCCTCTCCTCAACCCCCCCCCCCAGCAGCCGCATTTCTGATGAGGCCTGCAGCTTTCTGCAGCTATTACACTTCCCTGCGATTCAGACCCACCGTGTGTGAGTTCAGCTTATAACCAGGATTAACAGTCGTACAGGGCGGGGGGCCAAAAACATGACATGGCTTTAAAATCTTGAAATATAACAGCTTTAGAACAAATGCATTTACCTACACCTATAATTAGAGCATGAATTATATGCTGTCAGTTGAGTGAACCCAGTAAAATACAAGAGCATGCTTATATATATATATATATAAAGCATGCTCTAGTATTTCACTGGGGCAATATGGGGCAATATATATATATATATATATATATATATATATATATATTCATTCATTCATTCATTATCTCCCGCTTTATCCTCTATTAGGGTCGCGGTGGGGTTCCCCATGCCCATCCAGGGGAGAACGTCTCGGGCGCTGGGCAGATACACCCAGGACAGGGCGCCAATCTATCGCTGGGCACACATTCACTCACACAAACACTCTATATGGGGCAATTTAGAGAATTCAATTGACTTGATCCATGTTTTTGGACTGTGGGAGGAAACCGGAGAACCCGGAGGAAACCCACGCAGACACGGGGAGAACATGGAAACTCTACCCAGATGGGGATTCGAACCGAGAATCCCTAGTGCTGAGAGGCAAACGTGCTGACCACTAAGCCACCGTGCCGCCCTATATATATATATATATATATATATATATATATATATATATAGATATATATATATATATTATATAAATATAGTGGTTAGCATGTTCTCCTCTCAGCACTAGGGATTCCCAGTTCGAATCCCAATCTGGGTGGAGTTTCCATGTTCTCCCCGTGTCTGCGTGGGTTTCCTCCGGGTTCTCCGGTTTCCTCCCACAGTCCAAAAACATGGATCAAGTCAATTGAATTCTCTAAATTGCCCCATATAGAGTGTGTCTGTGTGAGTGAGTGTTGGCGCCCTGTCCTGGGTCTATCTGCCCAGCGCCTGAGACGTTCTCCCCTGGATGGGCATGGGGAACCCCACTACGACCCTAATAGACGATAAAGCGGAAGATATATATATATATACAGTCAAGCCCGAAATTATTCATGCCCCTGGCAAATTTTGACATAAATTTACATTTATTCAACCAGCAATTTTATTTTTGACTGGAAACGACACAGGCATCTCCCAGGAGATAATACAGTGACAGATTGCGAAGGGTATGAATAATTTTGGACATGACACTTTTTGTTCAAATGTGAATAAAAGCTGAGAAATATTTTTTTTTCCACAATGATGCCTCTTGTACATCATCGTATTATCTCCTGGGAGATGCCTGTGTCGTTTCCGCAAAAATAAAATTGCTGGTTGAAGAAAAGTCAATTTAAGTCAAAATTTGCCAGGGGTTTGAATAATTTTGGGATTGACTGTATATATATATATATATATATATATATATATTCATTCATTCATTCATTCATTATCTTCCGCTTTATCCTCTATTAGGGTCGCGGTGGGGTTCCCCATGCCCATCCAGGGGAGAACGTTTCGGATGCTGGGCAGATACACCCAGGACAGGACACCAATCTATCACTGGACACACACTCACTCACACAGACACACTCTATATGGGGCAATTTGGAGAACTCAATTAACTTGATCCATGTTTTTGGACTGTGGGAGGAAACCGGAGAACCCGGAGGAAACCCACGCTGACACGGGGAGAACATAAAAACTCTACCCAGATGGGGATTCGAACTGGGAATCCCTAGCGCTGAGAGGAGAACATGCTAACCACTAAGCCACCGTGCCGCCATATATATATATATATATATATATATGCTCAAGCACTCCTGAGTGCACAAAGTTTGCACAAAAAATGCATTGTTTTTCAAGTAATTAATTTTTGATGCTCTTACATACAAAACGAGTTCACTGAATCTGGAATGACTAAATAGAGTTAATCAGGTCATCTGATACATTTTCATGTTGCAATTGCCCTATTGTATATATATATATATCCATCTATCAATATCTCTACTTATCGATTTCGATATCTATCTATCTATCTATCTATCTATCTATCTATCTATCTATCTATCTATCTATCTATCTATCTATCTATATACACAAAGAGAGAGAGAGAGAGAGAGAGAGAGAGAGAGAGAGAGAGAGAGTGTGTTCTGGTCCTTAAATCTGATTGGCTGAGCCGTTTGTCCAGCAGTAACATTATTGACAATAACACATAACTGTAACTGCTTCACATTCGTATCAAGCCTCGATATACAATACTTAATTTTTCCGATGTTTTTTATGCACTGCATTTTGTAATTTGTCCACTAGTATTTCATTGTTAGAGAAACCGGAAACCTGTTACTCAGCAATCAGCGTTCACTTAAAACACTGGACTAAAATAAATGTCCAGTTAATAGCCAGTCAAGTTCAAAGTAAAAGGGTAGATCATCTACTTTCTGCACTATTGAGTAACATATCCCCATCCATCCATCCGACACGCTGATTGCAGAGTAACAGGGTCGGGGGGTTTCCCCATGCCCATCCAGAGGAGAACGTTTCGGACGCTGGGCAGATACACCCAGGACAGGACACCAATCTATCACTGGGCAACTCCACTCACACCAGACACACTCTATATGGGGCAATTTGGAGAATCAATTGACTTGATCCAGTTTTTGGACTGTGGGAGCAAACCGGAGAACCCAGAGGAAAACCCACGCGGACATGGGGAGAACATGGAAACTCCACCCAGATTGGGATTCGAACCGGGAATCCCTAGCGCTGAGAGGAGAACGTTTCTTGGCAGTGGTGGGTTCTGGGCAGAGCGTGTTAACACTAAGCCACCGTACCGATCCAACCATCCATCCATCCATTATTTTCCGCTTTATTCTCTATTAGGGTCGCGGGGGGGGGGGGGTTCCCCATGCCCATCCAGGGGAGAACGTTTCGGGCGCTGGGCAGATACACCCAGGACAGGACACCAATCTATCACTGGACACACACTCACTCACACATCAATTTGGAGAACTCAATTGACTTGATCCATGGTTTTGGACTGTGGGAGCAAACCGGAGAACCCAGAGGAAACCCATGCGGACACGGGGAGAACATGGAAACTCCACCCAGATGGGGATTCGAACCGGGAATCCCTAATGCTGAGAGGATTAATTAGCCACAATGCTGTACTATAAAATCCACCGTCTGAACAAATCGGGATTTAATTGAATTAAAAAGACAAATACACAGGTGACTAGCCCGTTAAGTTTTTGTGAATCATGGTTTATGTTGATGCTCAGCGCCGGCTGTAAACCCGACGTGCCTCTCTACAGTGGGTGGTTGTAATTCCTCTTTTCGGATGCTCTCAGCAGAGCGAGTGGCAGCAGAACACAGCTATTCACTCATGCAGGACCAAGGCTTCATCACTCACTGTCCACTGGCCCGTTACTCTCATCAGGCTGTGCTTGAGATTCAGCTCTATCAGCAAATCCGCGTAAGAGAGGCGAGATAGAACAGCCACAATATATAGAGCTATTACAGGTAAAAGTGACACTGTAATATTTAATACCAGCATATAAAAGCATTTTCACGTTTGGTTATAACAGCACCTTTCATTAATTCATTCAGAATTTATCGCCCGCTTACCTCTATTAGGGTCGCGGTGGGTTCCCATATGCCCAACCATGGGGAGAAAGGTCTCGGGCGCTGGGCAGATAGACCCAGGACAGGGCGCAAATCCATCCTGGGCACACACTCACTACACAACACATTCTATGGGGCAATTTGAGAACTCAATTGAACTTGATCCCATGTTTTGACTGTGGAAGGAAACCGGAGAAACCCGGAGGGAAAACCACGCAGACCGGGGAGAACATGGAAATCCACCAGATGGGGATTCGAACCGTGAATCCCCAGCGCTGAGAGGAGAACATGCCAATCACAACCCACCGCCCAAAAACAGCACCTTATTATTTGAGAAAAGGCCCTTTTATTTTTAATTTTTCATTCATTCTTTTTTCTTTACCTTCTAACATACATACATAGCAGTCCCCTTTATTTATGCTTGAATGAACCCCAAATCTGGGTGGATTTTCCATGTTCTCCGTGCCCGTGTGGGTTCCTTGGGGCTCCGGTTTCCTCCCACAGCCCAAAAAAAACATGGATAAAATCAATTTTAATTCCCCCAAATTCCCCCAAAAAGAGTGTGTCTGTTGAAAGAGTGTGTGCCATTTAAGTTTGGCTCCCTCTGGGTGTATCGCCCAGCACCCGAGAATTTTCCCCCTGGGCATGGGGAACCCCATGGGGATGAAGTGGAGGATAATGGGGATGGACAAGTTTGGGTGGGCAGTACGGTGGGTTAGTGGTTGGCGGGTTTTTTTCTCAGCCTAGGGATTCCCCGGTTTGGGAAACCCAATCTGGGTGGGGTTTCCATGTTACCCCGTGTCCGCGTTGGGTTCCTCCCGGTTTTCCGTTCCCCCACAGCCCAAAAAAAGGATCAAGGTCAATTTAATTTTCCAAATTTCCCCATATAGAGGTGTGTGTGAGTGAGTGTGGCCAGTGTAATTTGCACCCGTCCGGAGATCTGCCCCCGCGCCCTAGACGTTCTCCCCGGATGGCATGGGGAACCCCTTCGAGACCCCAATAGAGGATAAAGTGGAAAATAAAAGGATGGATGGGTACTACAGCCTCTGTACCACTGCATGTCTGTTGAATTTTTGAACCTTTAAAGACAAAGATGGGGTGTAGGGTGCCTCTTTCCCCGCGCTGGAGGTTTAATAAAATCAGTGAATAAATGAATGTGAGGAATGTATTTTGAGTGCATGAGCGTAATCTTTAAAAAGACCCCGAGAAACGTTCTTAGTTTTTGGTTGCTTTTAGCCCCGCATCATTTTTGCTTAAGCTTCCATTTTAACAAATTATACGTTTCCCATGATTTAATTGAGTTGGGAAAATTAAAGTGGCCGGGAATGTTTTTAGAGATGTGAGTCCCGTCAATGTGTGTGAGACGTTTTGAAAGAAAAGATTTGATATCAAACTACTAAGAAAAGAACTATAGCAGAGAGTAACGAACTTAAACGCTTCTACGTCGTCTTAGACAATTTTACAATTTAAAAACACGAGATAAAGATTGGGTGAGTCGTTTCTCAAAAAAATATGTCCATCCATCTAT
>JAFMOC010000777.1:90000-91981 GCA_019802505.1 Corydoras sp. C115 | reverse complement strand
ATACAGACTCATTAACACTGATCAGACTGATACAGACTCATTAACACTGATCTGATACAGACTCATTAACACTGATACAGACTCATTAACACTGATCTGATACAGACTCATTAACACTGATCTGATACAGACTCATTAACACTGATCTGATACAGACTCATTAACACTGATCTGATACAGACTCATTAACACTGATCTGATACAGACTCATTAACACTGATCTGATACAGACTCATTAACACTGATCTGATACAGACTCATTAACACTGTGATCTGATACAGACTCATTAACACTGATCTGATACAGACTCATTAACACTGATACAGACTGATACAGACTCATTAACACTGATCTGATACAGACTCATTAACACTGATCTGATACAGACTCATTAACAGATACTCATTAACACTGATCTCATTAACACTGATACAGACTCATTAACACTGATCTGATACAGACTCATTAACACTGATCTGATACAGACTCATTAACACTGATACAGACTCTGATACAGACTCACTCAGACTCATAACACTGATCTGATACAGACTCATTAACACTGATACAGACTCATTAACACTGATCTGATACAGACTCATTAACACTGATACAGACTCATTAACACTGATACAGACTCATTAACACTGATACAGACTCATTAACACTGATCTGATACAGACTCATTAACACTGATCTGATACAGACTCATTAACACTGATACAGACTCATTAACACTGATCTGATACAGACTCATTAACACTGATACAGACTCATTAACACTGATCTGATACAGACTCATTAACACTGATACAGACTCATTAACACTGATCTGATACAGACTCATTAACACTGATACAGACTCATTAACACTGATCTGATACAGACTCATTAACACTGATCTGATACAGACTCATTAACACTGATCTGATACAGACTCATTAACTGATCTGATACAGACTCATTAACACTGATCTGATACAGACTCATTAACACTGATCTGATACAGACTCATTAACACTGATCTGATACAGACTCATTAACACTGATCTGATACAGACTCATTAACACTGATACAGACTCATTAACACTGATCTGATACAGACTCATTAACACTGATACAGACTCATTAACACTGATCTGATACAGACTCATTAACACTGATCTGATACAGACTCATTAACACTGATCTGATACAGACTCATTAACACTGATCTGATATTAACATCATTAACACTGATACAGACTCATTAACACTGATCTGATACAGACTCATTAACACTGATCTGATACAGACTCATTAACACTGATCTGATACAGACTCATTAACACTGATACAGACTCATTAACACTGATACAGACTCATTAACACTGATCTGATACAGACTCATTAACACTGATCTGATACAGACTCATTAACACTGATCTGATACAGACTCATTAACACTGATCTGATACAGACTCATTAACACTGATCTGATACAGACTCATTAACACTGATCTGATACAGACTCATTAACATCTGATACAGACTCATTAACACTGACTCATTAACACTGATACAGACTTCATTAACACTGATCTGATACAGACTCATTAACACTGATACAGACTCATTAACACTGATCTGATACAGACTCATTAACACTGATACAGACTCATTAACACTGATACAGACTCATTAACACTGATCTGATACAGACTCATTAACACTGATCTGATACAGACTCATTAACACTGATCTGATACAGACTCATTAACACTGATCTGATACAGACTCATTAACACTGATCTGATACAGACTCATTAACACTGATCTGATACAGACTCATTAACACTGATCTGATACAGACTCATTAACACTGATACAGACTCATTAACACTGATATACAGACTCATTAACACTGATCTGATACAGACTCATTAACACTGATCTGATACAGACTCATTAACACTGATCTGATACAGACTCATTAACAC
>JAFMOC010000777.1:52500-82500 GCA_019802505.1 Corydoras sp. C115 | reverse complement strand
TACCTGCGTCCCGTCCAACCTCCAGCCCCGGGACAGAGACTGCGTTCGGACCTGCTCTTCTGGACGGATGGGCCAGACTCTGCAGACGCTCCACAATGTTGCAGAAAGACGTTCAGAGGTACGATATGGAACCTCCTGCATGTGTAGTCCTTCTAGTCCAGGTTGTGAGCCGTGGGTTATCAATCTGAAGGTTGTGGGTTCAAATCCCAGGACCACTGACGTTACCACTGTGGCTCCTTGAGCAAGACCCTTAACCCTCACTGCTCCAGGGGGGCTGTGTCCAACGCTGTGCTCACGTTTGAAAGCTTAGGCTTTAGAATTGTGATTATAAAATATTTATTGAATTTATTGAAAATCACCATGTGGTGGCGCCGTCAACAAGCTGGACAGCTAACCCTGATTCACTCACTCCTCCACCTCACAGCGCCACCTTGTGGATGTAGAATCAGAGACAGCAGGTCGTGTGTTAGTCATCCTCTCATCCTTCATCAGTGATCACATGACTCTGCAGACAGGGTGAAGGTGGAGAGACGTGATTGGTTGGTGGACGATTGGTTAGATTCACTAACACAACACACACACACACCCGCACCACCATGTCAGTATCACTGCAGTCCAAAGACTCATCCACCACCTAATGATCAGAGAACAGAGTAATGAGAATCAGATGGAGAACATGGGAATAAATCCTCTACTACGGTTCCCCATGTCCATCCAGGGGAGAACATTTCGGGTGCAGGGCAGATACACCCAGGAGAGGGGGGCAATCCATCACTGAACGCACACACACTATACAGGACAATTGAGAGCCTTCAATTCACCTTGAATCCATGTTTTTGGACTGTGTAAGTAAACCAGAGAACCCCAGGAGGAAGCCCACACGGACACGGGGAGAACATGCAAACTCCACCCAGATTGGGATTCGTACCTGGAACCCCAACACTGAGAGGAGAACATACCAAACCACTAAGCCACCCTTTTTTATCTCTATGTATTTTTGATGTTACAACATCATAACACTGCAGTAATGTTGAACTGCTGTGATTTAACACACACATATATACACACAAACACATACACACACACACACACATACATACACACACACATACACACACACACACATACATACACACACACACATACATACACACACACACACACACACTCACACACCCCAGGCAAGTGTAGGAATTCAATGCCTCAGTGCGAACTGCTGTCCGGTGTCAAAGGGTCACACACACACTCACACACACACTCACACACACTCACACACACACACACACACACACAATCACACACTCACACACACACACACAAACAAACCTCCAGCTGGAAGCAACCCAGAACGATCAGGAGTTAAAAGAACCCAGATGGTTAATGATATACCCACAAACCCACTGCCCCGCCCTCACCCCCCCCCCACATCACCCCCCCACCCCTCCGGCCCAGACACGACCCAAACTCTATTTCTGTGCAACACTGCGAACAACAAGCTGCTCCAAATAACCAGCACACACTCACACACACACACACACACTCTCTCTCACACACACACACACTCACACACACACAGTGAACACTGTTCTGTAATGTGGGTTCTGCAGCAGAAGGTGGAGGACGTCATGCAGCAGGAACTCGGGGGTTCACCTTCTGCAGGGGGATTTGAAACGTGCTGCTCTAACTCTGACGCCGATCCGATCTGCACCGGGGGTCTGACCGGGGGTCTGACCGGACGCCTGACCGGACGTCTGACCGTCTGAGGATCAGACTCTCGTTTCCATCGGCCTCCGTTTGCCGTCTCGTCCATTTTGTCCTGGCAGTGTTTATTTTGTCCACTGGGCCTCCTCCACCTCTCCAGGGTGAGTCCCAATTCAGTTCTCAAACATCTCAGAGGTCTGGACTTCTTCACAACTCTAAAGTCTCAGATTGAGTAGAACATCCATTATCTTCCGCTTTATCCTCTATTAGGGTCGGAGTTCCCCATGCCCATCCAGGGGAGAACGTTTCGGGCGCTGGGCAGATACACCCAGGACAGGGGGGCAATCTATCACTGAACACACACTCACACTCTATATGGGGCAATTTGGAGAACTCAATTGACTTGATCCGTTTTTGGACTGTGGGAGGAAACCGGAGAACCCGGAGGAAACCCACGTGGCACGGAGAGAACATGCAAACTCCACCCAGATGGGAATTCAAACCAGGAATCCCTAGTGCTGAGAGGAGAACAAGTTAAAGCACTAAACCACCGTTCCAAGGTCAATTGAGTTCTCCAAATTGCCCCATATAGAGTGTGTGTATGTCCAGTGATAGATTGCCCCCCTGTCCTGGGTCTATCTGCCCATTCTCCCCTTGATGGGCATGGGGAACCCCCCCCCCCTCACAACAACCCTAATAGAGGATAAAGCTGAACATAATGGATGATTTTTAATTAATTGTTAATTGCTGATGTCGTCACGTGGTCGCTGCTCGCTTTGTGACGCACTCACATTCCCGCGCTTGGCGGCCGCGCGAGGCGGAGAGGTTTTGTGTGATTGGAGCGTACCATTCCCGAAGGAGAGAGGGGGGGGCAGCAGCGACATCTGGAAGAGGAGGAGAGACCCGCGCAGGGTATTTACACCGAGATCGAGCGAGAGGGAGCCGCCGAACAGCACCGGACACCGGCCGCCGGCGCACAGGTAAGCCGAGAGGCGCGTGTGGAGGTCGGCTCTGAGTCGGCGGCGTGCCGCTGCGTTCCGTCCCGACTTTGGCACCGTGTGCGGCGGCGGGGAGCCCGTTTAGCTTCGCGGTGACGGTTGCACAATGGCCGCGTCCCAAACCCCGCGCTCACGCCCTACCTAGTGTGCGACGCCCCCGCTCCGAGTGCGGCCGCCCGGCGGACTGCGCAGTGCGGGGCGCCGCGGTTTGGGACGCGGCCCGGGGGAACGGCTCGACGGCGCTGCTGGAAGTTGTTCGGGGTGGGCGCGGGTGGTGTGCGCGGGGGGTGGTTTCGGGTTCTAACGCCTCGAGTTGTGAGTGAAAAGTCGGCGGATATGTGAGATTAATTCAGATAAGAGCCGTTACTGTCCGCCCTCTTTTTTGGGGGGAGGGTCCATCGCGCCCCTCAGAAGTCCGTGCCAGAGCTGTCCGCTACAAACCACCCCATAACAGTGTTCCGTTTGCCCTTAAAACCCCGATGAGGGTATTTTGTGGGTGGTGGTGAGACCCCTGGGGCAGTTATAAACATATCAAATCGTGTCCGGTCAGATGTTCTATTCGTCCAGGAGAACGTGACGTCATGAGGAGATCTGAGAACCACCTGGATGTTCTGGAAACGGGGCATTCTGTTTTTAAGTGTGCCTCAGGGGTCGACCTGCTGATGGACCGCTGTTCTAACCTGTCCTCTGTCCCCATGGTCAGCCTCAGCCCCTTCACCTTTAATACCCGAGCTGTGGGAAGGGCAACTCCAGAGCTCCGTCCTAATTGGCTGATGGCATTCCGGTGTCATTAATATTCATGATGCCTGTTGGTGTCTTCAGCGTGGACCTGGATGTTCTGACCTGGCGGTTTGAGGCCCGCTGAGATTCACTGTTTGGGGTTCTTCGGTTTGGGTCACACACAGAACACAACGATGCTGAGGTGGAACCAAGGTGTACCACCACCACGCTGTAGGGGATCTCAGTTTAGAGGCGGAGCCTGGAGCGCCAGTGGAACCCAAACACACCAATCACACACACTGCTTCATTCACATCAACCGTGTGGGAGGAGCTTGGCTTCCTGCGTTTGACAGCATCACGGTGGGGGGGTATGTTTGTGGAACCTTTAAGAACGTGGTGCCACCGCTGACTCAGCAGAACCCTCCACATGGAGAAGCAGATAAAGAACCTGCAACCCAACGATTCATCTCCAAAACGTTCTCCACTCATCTGACTAAAGCTACGATGTTTTTACCATGTCCATCAGACAGAACCAATCCATCACTGAAGCACCGAGCATGTGCAGCCATCCCTCACATATCCCCCCCCCCCCCCCCCCCGTCACGTTCCAGAGAGCCCACAGTGTGGCGCTGTTCTAACGATCGCATTATTTCTATGTTGAAGGCTTTGTTAGCCCCACCCACACTTGTATAAACACTTCACATGCTATTAAACTAATTTAGTAACATACAGAGCGCAGAACGCCACCGCAACACCAACAACACTCTGATACACACTTACATTAGACACACACCCTCCATACTGAAGCCTCCATGATGATGTCCTCCACATGCTGCAGAGGAGGAGCCGCCGCTCAGGGGTTTAATTGTACTTTTTTTTTAATTTAGCTGACAGTTTAGGGAAGGCCCATATCTGTTCCCACACTGAGTTTGGAGAACCCTGTTGGATGGCGTGATGTTTCTGGACAGCTCCAGAGTGAGCTGCAGTGTGTGATGTGAGCCAGACGCTCTGATGGTTGACTTGAGGACATTCTGGACGCCGTCCCAGATCCCGCAGGACGACTTCGTAACGCCGTCTGTTACTTTGTAAATAGAACCTTTAACATGTTCTCACAGGTGTAGTGTGTTTACATACTTTTGGTGCTGGGATTGTTTATTGGATACCGTCTTGTGGTGATGTTTAATCTTGTGAAATTGCATCATGATGGAGAGACGCCGTTACTCAGCCACGCCCACTTTTTACCTGGTTCACTGCATTGCTTTGATATTAGGGCTGCAAATAACGATTGTTTTGATAAACGATTAATCGGTCGATTATTTTCTTCTTCTTCGATTAATCAATGAATTGTATTAAAAAAATTATCTGAATGTCTGCTTTTTTAGTTTAAGCCATCCAAGTCGTCCAAAGAGAAATTAAACACAAATCTCACACACACACACACACACACACACACACACACACACACACACACACACACACTGATAGAAAAAAAACTAAATTACAAAAATTTGAGTAGCTGTAATGTTACCTCATCCCCGTCTAAATGCAATTTTGATGTGTGTATATATATATAGTAGAGAGAAAAAAATAAAATAAAGGGGGGGGAGGGGCCACAGCATCGAATAACAATCAGGTTTTATGAATTTACAGTGGAGTTGGTTTTCTGCAGAACTTCTGACTGTGATGTTCTCATCTGTAAGTCTCTTTGGATAAAAGCGTCTGCTGAACGACTAAATGTAAATATCAAATGGCCCCCCCATGCACATCCAGGGGAGAACATTTGGGGCGCTGGGCAGATAGACCCAGGACAGGACGCCAATCTATCACTGGACACACACTCACTCACACAGACACTCTATATGGGGCAATTTGGAGAACTCAATTGACCTTGATCCATGTTTTTGGACTGTGGGAGTAAACCGGAGAACCCGGAGGAAACCCACGCGGACACGGGTAGAACATGGAAACTCCACCCAGATGGGGATTCGAACCGGGAATCCCTAGTGCTGAGAGGAGAACATGCCAAACCAGTAAGCCACCGTGCCCCATATATATATATAGTTTATTATTTAGTATTTTTTAGGTAAAGGCAAGAATTCCTGCAAAGCGAACGTTTCTCACCAAAATGTTCAGCAGGTCTTAAAGTGAACTGAACATGAAGATCAAAGACCTTTAACACTTTAACCTGTAGGTTTGTCTCTGCGCTGAAGACGTGGGTTCCACGTCGTTTAACATGATGGAACCTGAATTTAATAAAGTAATATATTTATTAATTTATTTTTAATTGCTGCTGGAGTTTGATGTTAAAATGAAATGAAACTCTGATCAGGTTTTCAGTTCTGTTTGAGGAATCTGAATCGTTTAGCCTGCTCGACTCATCCATCACAGATTCATTTTCATGTCGACTCTTTGTTATTTTTTTAACTCTGTTGATCTGCAGCTTCCCACTTCGTACCTCGCCTGCGCACGCGCCACACTCCCCGATCTGCGCACATCCGATTGGCTGAGGCGTGCCTTTGATGATCTTTCTAAGCATGTGATTGGTCGGCGAGGTTACTGCACGGCGACGCCCACACCGCGAAGACCAGAGAAGTTCATCCACTTAGAATTAACATTATAAATAAACGGAGAGTTTCTCGGTTTGTGTCCACTGTGATTGGTCTGTGTTTCGTGACCTCTGGGTTAGAGGGTTTGGGTCATGTGACCCGTCCTCCGGGCCGTGGAAGGCGCTCGGCGTCCCGAATCGGACCGGCCGGAGAGTGAAGCGTTAAGGACTCGCTGCTGTCAGAATAGTTCATGACAAGGCTCTGCGGGCTTTTTATAGTGCAGACAACACTGAAATACTCACAGCCAAGGGGGATGATGGGTAAAAACTCCAGATTAGTTTAGACTCACTTTAGGAGACACGCGTCCTCATTTCTGTTCTTATTTCTCATAGACGTCCGTCTGCTTCTCTTTACTGTTGTTATTTGGGTGGTGGATCATTGTCAGTGCTGAAATGACACTGACGTGGTGGTGTGTGTGGATCTGTATCCACAGACTCTACACTCTACTAAAGTATTCTGAACAACAAGAACCAAAAACCCGAGCTGGAACTAAACTTTAGAGGCGCCGTGCACCACCACGCTGTAAAGCCTGAGGGGATCTCAGTTTAGAGGCGGAGCCTGGAGCGCCAGTGGAACCCAAACACACCAATCACACGCACTGCTTCATTCAGATCAACCGTGTGGGAGGAGCTTGGCTTCCTGTGATTGACAGCAGCACGGTGGGGGGGGGATGTCGATCCAACACGGATGGTGGTGAGGTGCGTTTGTAGAACCATTTAGAACGTACCGACGCTGACTTAGCAGAACCCTCCACATTAGCCCCGCCCACACTCGTATAAACACTTCATATTAAACACTTTCTAAAGTCTTAAACTAATTTAGTAACATAGAGAGCGCACAATAACACTAACAACACTCTGATACACACTTTGATTAAACACACACACACCCTCCATACGGGGTGAACGATGATGATGATGATGATGATGGTGATGATGGTGATGTTATTCTGTAGTAGTTGTTCGTGTTCGTGTCAGAAACTTGATGAAGCCTCTGTGATGTGAT
This sequence comes from Corydoras sp. C115, assembly GCA_019802505.1. Taxonomy (NCBI): domain Eukaryota; kingdom Metazoa; phylum Chordata; class Actinopteri; order Siluriformes; family Callichthyidae; genus Corydoras; species Corydoras sp. C115. Next base: position 75,470 of record JAFMOC010000777.1, on the reverse strand, counting down.
GTCATTAAGGAATATATATATATATATATATATATATATTATAAAAGAGAGGGGGTTCTGAATGGCGTTCCTCAGCGTCCAGTTCCCCTGGTCTTCAGGGAGATTAGTAAACAGTATGATGGTCGTTACTCCGGTCCTCCACACTGATGGATATGAAGTTTTAAGTGGAGATGAAGCATTTGTGCCTCAAACTTTACTTTGGATTTGGTCTGTAGTCTATAAACAGAAGCAGGGTGTGTAATGACATGTGATCCTTTATCAGGAGGCTATAACGATTCATTAATACAACGATACGATTATTTTCAATACTTAATCAGAGTCAAAGTGAACTTCATCTGCTTTAGGTTTGGGATGTGAGGTCACTGCCAACAGCAGCCTCATCTACAGGATCAGAGCGTGTGTGTGTGTGTGTGTGTGTGTGTGTGTGTGTGTGTGTGTGTGTGTGTGCTCTTACACTGCTCTGTGTAATATGTATTCATATCGTTCCGAATGAAACAACGTTAAAAATGTACTTAATTATATATTTTTTTTCTGGTCATAAAATAGAGTGAAGTACAGGAAGTACCACACAACTGTGTGTGTGTGTGTGTGTGTGTGTGTCCTGACAAAATGACAGGAAAAAGGAAATGATGGAGGTGGAATCATAACCTCTGTAAACACACACACACACACTCACACAGAGAGGGAGGGTGTGAGAGAGAGAGATAGGGTCAGAAAGAGAGAGACAGGGTGAGAGAGAGAGAGAGATGTGCACCCCCACTTGCTCTAAATCCTTCACATACAAGTAGAATGAAACAGCAGTTTTTAATACTGACTCAAACCAGATACAGCACTGTATCACACATACACACACACACACACACACTCTCTCAAACACTCACACACACACACACACACACTCAATGGAAATGAATGGAAAGTCAGTGAAACTAAAAAATATGGAAACTAAATCCTGATGTGTAAAAATCCTGTGTGTGTTTGTGTGTGTGTGTGTCTGTGTTTGTGTGTTTGTGTGAGTGAGTGTGTGTGTGTCTGTGTTAGTGTGAGTGTGTGTGTGTGTGTGTGTTGTGCTTCTCAGTGTGTTTTTTCCGGTCTAGAGACATGATGATTTTATCTTTTTGAATGTGTATGTAATGAGTGACTGAGGGTCAGACACAGGGGTTTACATCTGACCTCACCTGTTCTGATCTGACCTCACCTAATCACCTCTAATCACACCTGATCACACCTGACTTCAACTGATCACACCTGACCTCAACTGACCTCACCTGATCTGATCTGACCTAACCTGATCTGACCTCACCTAATCACTTCTGACCTCACCTGATCTGACCTCACCTGATCACACCTAACCTCACCTGACCTGATCTGACCTCACCTGATCACACCTGACCTCACCTGACCTGATCTGACCTCACCTAATCACTTCTAATCACACCTGACCTCACCTGATCACACCTGACCTCAACTGATCTGACCTCACCTAATCACTTCTGATCACACCTGACCTCACCTGATCTGACCTCACCTGACCTCACCTGACCTGAACTGACCTCACCTGATCACACCTGACCTCACCTGACCTGATCTGACCTCACCTAATCACTTCTAATCACACCTGACCTCACCTGATCACACCTGACCTCAACTGACCTCACCTCAACTGATCTGACCTCACCTAATCACTCCTGACCTAACCTGATCTGACCTCACCTAATCACTTCTGATCACACCTGACCTCACCTGATCTGACCTCACCTGACCTCACCTGACCTGATCTGACCTCACCTAATCACTTCTGATCACACCTGACCTCACCTGATCTGACCTCACCTGACCTCACCTGACCTGATCTGACCTCACCTAATCACTTCTGATCACCTCTGACCTGACCTGTTCCTGTTGATTATGTAACCCTGATTTGGGGGTTCCTGAGCTTGGTTCTTTGATCTTTTCGGGGTCAGTATTTAATCCCGCCTCTCTCAGCTGTGTGTTTAAGGCTCGTGTTGTAAACACTGCAGGGGTCAGTAGCACAGCTTCCTGTCTCCATTGTTCGGTCATCCTGCTCATGACTTGCGCCCGGTGTTGATTGGTCGACTGGGTTTCATGTTCCGTGGTTGATCCCCCTTCAGGTGTGTGTTCTTTAAGTTCCTGAATTAGAACATGCTTTAACTCCTTATGTCAGCTCTCTGTAATGTGCCTGTGTGACCGCTGGGTGGCAGCAGAGTCACTCGGTCCATGCAGTGTGATCAGGGGCGATTTGGATCGGGTGTTAGAACGTATGTTCTAGTCTGATCCATGACACGTCGTTCTTCTGTTCTTCAGAGGGCTGAAGGTAACGTGTTCCTTTAGTAGATGGTTCCTGGGACACTGGTTATAGTACCGGTTCTCTGATCAGCGGGACTGGTTATAGTACCGGTTCTCTGATCAGCGGGACTGGTTATAGTACCGGTTCTCTGATCAGCGGGACTGGTTATAGTACCGGTTCTCTGATCAGCGGGACTGGTTATAGCACCGGTTCTCTGATCAGCGGGACTGGTTATAGTACCGGTTCTCTGATCAGCGGGACTGGTTATAGTACCGGTTCTCTGATCAGCGGGACTGGTTATAGTACCGGTTCTCTGATCAGTGGGACTGGTTACGGTACCGCTCCTCTGATCAGTGGGACTGGTTATAGTACCGGTTCTCTGATCAGTGGGACTGGTTACGGTACCGGTTCTCTGATCAGTGGGACTGGTTATAGTACCGGTTCTCTGATCAGTGGGACTGGTTATAGTACCGGTTCTCTGATCAGCGGGACTGGTTATAGTACCGGTTCTCTGATCAGTGGGACTGGTTATAGTACCGGTTCTCTGATCAGTGGGACTGGTTATAGTACCGGTTCTCTGATCAGTGGGACTGGTTATAGTACCGGTTCTCTGATCAGTGGGACTGGTTATAGTACCGGTTCTCTGATCAGTGGGACTGGTTATAGTACCGGTTCTCTGATCAGTGGGACTGGTTATAGTACCGGTTCTCTGATCAGTGGGACTGGTTATAGTACCGGTTCTCTGATCAGTGGGACTGGTTATAGTACCGGTTCTCTGATCAGTGGGACTGGTTATAGTACCGGTTCTCTGATCAACGGGACTGGTTATAGTACCGGTTCTCTGATCAGTGGGACTGGTTACGGTACCGCTCCTCTGATCAGTGGGACTGGTTATAGTACCGGTTCTCTGATCAGTGGGACTGGTTACGGTACCGCTCCTCTGATCAGTGGGACTGGTTATAGTACCGGTTCTCTGATCATACCCATCAGTTGTTCCTTTATTAGACCTGACGGCTCCTGTACTACTGTAGTACGTTTCCTCAGGACCAGTGGAACCTCGTTTGTAGTTCCTCTCGTGATGGAGGCTGATTGAGGTGCAGAGAGATGTTTGTGATTTGGTTCCTGTAGGAACTAAACCAAGCCCAGCATGTATCTGGATGGGTTCCTGTTTTAAATGGACCCCGCCTCGTTCTGTGATGTAAGCATGAAAGTACCGATGACCACACAGACCCGTATCTGACCACACCGACGGAACCCTCTACTTATACTGTGTGTGAGAGAGAGAGTGTGTATGTGTGTGTGAGAGAGGGAGAGAGAGTGTGTGTGTGATCTTTCTCTGTTCTTGGTTAATTAAAGCTTTTCTAAACACACATGCCGGAGATTCCTCAGCTCTCCCTTAGATTCCTGTCCCCCCCCCCCCCCCCACACACACACACACTCACACACACACACACACACACACACACACACCGCCCCCCCCCCCCCCCCCCCCCCCCGCACACACACACTTTGCTAAAGAAAGACATCTGGCTGCAAAGCTACTAATTCTGTAGTGAGTGTGTGACTGTGTGTGCACTGTGGGCGGAGTTTAAGGATACATAACTCTATATTCTGTGTGTGTGTGGGCGGGGCTTATTTATACATTACTCTATATTTGAGGCGTTTGTTAAACAGCTGCAGACACATTTAACTTTCAGAATAAAGAAACCTACAGCAGCTTCTTCCACTTTCTCTCACCATCACACTGCCCTCTAGTGTTCACACTCCAGAAGACACTTTGTAAACAGTGGAACAGCTTTAGTGCTGATCTCTGAGTAACAGCATTCCACTTTCTCTCACCATCACACTGCCCTCTAGTGTTCACACTCCAGAAGACACTTTGTAAACAGTGGAACAGCTTTAGTGCTGATCTCTGAGTAACAGCATTCCACTTTCTCTCACCATCACACTGCCCTCTAGTGTTCACACTCCAGAAGACACTTTGTAAACAGTGGAACAGCTTTAGTGCTGATCTCTGAGTAACAGCATTCCACTTTCTCTCACCATCACACTGCCCTCTAGTGTTCACACTCCAGAAGACACTTTGTAAACAGTGGAACAGCTTTAGTGCTGACCTCTGTTTCTATCAATCTGTATTTTAGGATTTAAATTAATGTATTGTATATCACACACTGATACCAATCAGAAGATCAGAGGGGGGGAGTGATGATGTCACACGGCTCAGCCAATCAGATTTAAGGACGAGAAAGACGGGTTTTATAATGAACATTAAACCAATTAAGACTGTTGTAAGTCTGTTTGTTGTGTGCAGTTCCATTATGTACTATTAAAGGTGTGTGTGTGTTGTCCCTCTGCAGTATACCGTGCATTCTGATTGGCTGGGCGTCAGATGATGTGCTGACCACATGACCGCACCATGGCTCAACACTCTCACATTTATTGGTGGCTTTCTGGTGAGTATTTAAAAATAACACCAAATTTACATATTATTATTATTATTATTATTATTATTATTTTATTATTATTAATATTATAATTGTATTAGTTTTATTATTATATTGTATTATTATTATTATTATTGTTAATATTATTATTATTATTATTATTATTATTATTGTATTATTATTATATAATTGTATTATTGTTTTATTATTATATTGTATTATTATTATTATTATTATTATTATTGTTAATATTATTATTATTATTTTATTATTATTATATTATAATTGTATTATTGTTTTTTATTATTATTATTATTACTATTATATTGTATTATTATTATTTTATTATTATTATTATTACTATTATTATTAATGTTATAATTGTATTTTATTATTATTATTATTAATATTATAATTTTATTATTATTATTATTATTATTATTATATATAACGTCACACGTTACAGTTTATTATAGTTTCTATAGCAACGGTTTTAAAATGTCTGAAGTTAAGCATCAGTGATCTGTCATTACATTCTTGGGAGTAAATACACCCCACCGGGGTGGGGGGGGGAGGGGTATGTTTGTGCAGAACATCTGGAGAGAGGGCCCGAGACGACACACACACACACACACACACACACACACACACACACACAGAGTGGACATGCTGTGTGAAGCTCTCTGAATGTTAAATTAACGTTGTGTTGTGAACGAGGCCACATGGTTAGCAGTAGCCTCAGGTCACATGATCCTGATCACATTTTAATTGTTTTTTACAGGTTTTCCCGAGTAGCCCTCGTTAATTTGGTCCCTCTGAGGTAAGATCTCGTCTTCGTTAAGTTTCCATGATAATTACATCATTTCCACGTCCTCTCAGATCTTACGATGTAATGTCCCTCAGCTATGACGTCAGTCTGCATGCCCTCACCACACGGCTCCGCCCCGTCCACGGACGTGACCAACCGCAACGCTCCGGCCGTGGCCCCGCCCACCTCCCTCAGCCTACGCTCCTCCCACAATCAGCTTCTGACCGACAACGTTGACAATCAAGGCCAGGTCACGCCCCCCAAGTGCCGCAAGAAGTACGCTCTGACGAGCATCCAGAGCGCCATGGGGCTGTCGGACGGCACGGCCGCGCCTTCGTCCTCCCCGTCCACGTCCTCCCCGTCCACCAACACCAAGCTGGAGAAGAACGGCGCCAACCGGCTGCGCAAGGCGGCCGAGCTGCAGGACCAAAACAAAAACCAACGGGACGGAGAGGACGACGGGGACGAGCGGGCCCCGGACTCTGACTCGGAGGAGGACTTGGACGAGCTCCTCATCCTGTCGGAGGACGGTGAGCCGGGCAGGACGTCGCCTCGTCTCCTGAAGACACAGACCTTCGTGGAACACCCCGAGACCACGGGGGACGGAGACATCATGGAGCCACTGCTGAGAAAGGTCCCCGGTCCCCCCTCACCGAGGATGCAGCGCAGCCCGGAGGACACGCCCCTGCTCTCCGTCAGCTCCTCGTCCTCCTCCTCCTCCCCAGACACCAAGAAGGACCGGCCCCGGACGGGCGCCAAGACGGACCGCGCCCTTCACCGCATCCAGAGCCTGCAGCCCAGCGATGAGGAGTCCAGCTGGACCACGCTGTCGCAGGACAGCACGTCGCCAGAGGAGAACGGTGAGAACGTGGGCGTGGCGTGATGAGGTCACATGACCCTGCTGTGAGCTGTTTTGTAAGTTGCGTTATTTAAAACACACGGGTTTGGTCCCAGGTTTGATTCTTCTGTGTGAAGTTGGTATGTTCTCCATGTTGACTGTGGGGTGTGTCTGTGAGAACCTTACATTCTGTAGGGAAGAGAAAAGGAGAACGTCAAGTTAAAGTGAGGGAGTAATTCACTCCAACACCTCAAGGTGGTGCTCTTTCATTGTACACTCTGCTCAGGCCATGCTGAGTGGATCTCAGTTTGGAGGCGGAGCCTGGAGCGCCAGTGGAACCCGAACACACCAATCACACACACTGCTTCATTCAGATCAACCTTGTGGGAGGAGCTTGGCTTCCTGTGATTGACAGCAGCATGGTGGGGGGGGGGATGACTCAGCAGAACCCTCCACATGGAGAACCAGATAAAGAACCTGCAACCCAACGATTCATCTCCAAAACATTCTCCACTCATCTGACTAAAGCTACCATGTTTTTACCACGTCCATCAGACAGAACCGATCCATCAGACAGAACCGATCCATCAGACAGAACCGATCCATCAGACAGAACCACTCCATCAGACAGAACTAATCCATCACTGAAGCACCGAGCATGTGCAGCCATCCCTCACATATCACCCCCCCCCCCCCCGTCACGTTCCAGAGAGCCCACCGTGTGGCGCCGTTCTGACCATCGCATTATTTCTATGTTGAAGGCTTCGTTAGCCCCGCCCACACTCACAACTGTGAGTTGGTGTTGGGCTGCGAGGGCGGAGCGTTCATTCTGAGGTCACATGGTCACGCTGCAGAATGTAAATCAAAGTGTCTGGTCAGTGCGGTGGTTAGTGGTCAGTGTGGTGGTTAGTGCGGTGGTTAGTGGTCAGTCCGGTGGTCCGTGCAGTGGTCAGTGCGGTGGTTAGTGGTCAGTGCGGTGGTTGATGCAGTGGTTAGTGTGGTAGTTAGTCGTAAGTGCAGTGGTCGGTGCGGTGGTCAGTGCAGTGGTTGATGAAGTAGTTGATGCAGTGGTCAGTGCAGTGGTCAGTACAGTGGTTGATGAAGTAGTTGATGCAGTGGTCAGTGCAGTGGTCAGTACAGTGGTTGGTGCGGTGGTCAGTGCAGTGGTTAGTGTGGTGGTTAGTGCAGTGGTTGATGAAGTAGTTGATGCAGTGGTCAGTACAGTGGTTAGTGTGGTGGTCAGTGCAGTGGTTAGTGTGGTGGTTAGTGCAGTGGTTGATGAAGTAGTTGATGCAGTGGTCAGTGCAGTGGTCAGTACAGTGGTTGATGCAGTGGTTGGTGCGGTGGTCAGTGCAGTGGTTAGTGTGGTGGTCAGTGCAGTGGTTAGTGTGGTGGTTAGTGCAGTGGTTGATGCAGTGGTTGGTGCGGTGGTCAGTGCAGTGGTTAGTGTGGTGGTTAGTGTGGTGGTCAGTACAGTGTTTGATGCAGTGGTTAGTGTGGTGGTCAGTGCAGTGGTTAGTGTGGTGGTCAGTACAGTGTTTGATGCAGTGGTTAGTGTGGTGGTCAGTGCAGTGGTTAGTGTGGTGGTCAGTACAGTGTTTGATGCAGTGGTTAGTGTGGTGGTCAGTGCAGTGGTTAGTGTGGTGGTCAGTACAGTGTTTGATGCAGTGGTTAGTGTGGTGTTCAGTGCAGTGGTTAGTGTGGTGGTTAGTGTGGTGGTCAGTACAGTGTTTGATGCAGTGGTTAGTGTGGTGGTTAGTCGTCAGTGCAGTGGTCAGTGCAGTGGTCAGTGGAGGTGCAGCGAGCCGTCCTCATAGTTTGGACTCCGTGTCTCAAACCGCTGACCGATGGACATGAGGATGATCTTTAAAGCACCCCCTCACTCGGACACGCTCGCGTGTCGATTGGTGGAGCAGAGCATGTGGCTGAGACGACGACCACTCAGAGGCAGGGGGCGGGGCTTAACACACGTCCAGCCAATCGCTCGCCCTCGTTTGGCAGCTGTCCGTCATCCCGGTAACAATAACGATAAATACAAATAAATAAGAACGAGTGCAGAGGGGGGTGTGTGTGTGTGTGTGAGTGTGTGTGAGTGTGTGTGTGTGTGTGAGTGTGTGTGGTCCCCCCCCCCTCTCTCTCCTCTCACCTCGTCTGAGCCTCTCTCGTCCCGTCTTTCTCTCTCTCTGTCTCTCTCTCTTGTCCCGTCTCTCTCTCTCGTCCCGTCTCTCTCTCTCGTCCCGTCTCTCTCTCTCTCTCTCGTCATGATGCTGGGTAAAGACTACATGTTGGCGATTGTCATAGTGAATTACGAGGGTAGGTACAGCCGTCTGTGTGAGTGTGTGTGTCTCTCTGTGTGTGTGTGTGTGTGTGTCTCTCTGTGTGTGTGTGTGTGTGTGTGTGTGTGTGCGCATCACGTCGCTCTCTGCATGCTCATGTATTTAGATGGAGGAGACGAGATGAGAGGAGGAGGCGTCTGTGTGAACGGAATACACAAACTTTGTGCTGTGTGTGTGTGTGTGTTCATGGTTGTTAGTGTGTGTGTGTGTGTCTCTCTGTGTGTGCGTTCATGGTCGTTAGTGTGTGTGTGTGTGTGTGTGAGCTCCTGTGTTACAGACTGTAGAAACAGAGAGAAAGTGTGACGCATTTTAAAAACACATCCCTACAGTTTCACTCTCCACCACCTTAATCACACTGTCTCTGTCTCTCTCTGTCTGTCTCTCTGTAGTGTATTATAAGCAGTGCATTACAGTAATGGAACCGGGATAGGACTAACAGGAGCATCTTGCTGATGTTCAGAGAACCTGCAGAGCGTTTTAGTCACATGATCAGAGAGTTTAGGATGGGAGTCGTATGTTGTAACCATGGTTACGGAGCCAGTCGGGTGGAGAGACGGTGGAGGTTCTGAAACGAGCTGGTTGGAGATAGTGGAGGTTATAGAGAGACTGTGGGAGAGATCGTGAAGATTCTGGATCTAGACCGTTGGAGATGGTGTAGGTTCTGGACTGAGTCAGTTGAAGGTGGTGGAGGTTCTGGACTGAGCTGGTTGGAGATGGTGGAGGTTACAGAGAGTTGGTTGGAGATGGTGGAGGTTCTGGAGCGAGTCAGTTGGAGATGTTGGAGGTTCTGGACTGAGCTGGTTGGAGATGGTGGAGGTTACAGAGAGTTGGTTGGAGATGGTGGAGGTTACAGAGAGTTGGTTGGAGATGGTGGAGGTTCTGGACTGAGCTGGTTGGAGATGGTGGAGGTTACAGAGAGTTGGTTGGAGATGGTGGAGGTTACAGAGAGTTGGTTGGAGATGGTGGAGGTTCTGGACTGAGCTGGTTGGAGATGGTGGAGGTTCTGGAGCGAGTCAGTTGGAGATGGTGGAGGTTCTGGAGCGAGTTGGTTGGAGATCACTGTTTTTGTGTCTTGGTGTGTGTGTGTTCAAGTTAAAGTTATTTAATTATATAGTGTTTTTTACATCAGTACATCGTCACAAAGCAGCTTTGCAGAATGAAAAGCCTTTAAACCCCAAAGAGCAAGCCGAAGCGACAGTGGCAAGAAAAAACTCCCTTTTATGTTGTTATTTAAGGAAGAAACCTTGGGAGGACCGAGACTCAGTGGGGGACTCGTCCTCCTTGAGCGGCCGGGCAGCAACAACAGTGTAGGACAGCCATGTACAGATATTAAACAAATGGAAAAACTAACAACTGGAAAACTATATGTGAGTCCATTAGGGGGCGTCCTGCAGGACCGCCTTGTCAGGTTCCATCCAGTATTCGTCAGCAGAACCATGGATGAAGATCTCCAGGAAGCCGGGGGACACCTCAAAAGAAACAGACAAGGAAGGCAGTTAGAGCTGATAATAAAGCACGGCATTTAATTAATAAGTGATTTATTGACACAGTGCAGCATGTGACTCCGGCATCACTGTACCCTGCAGTATCTGCCTCTTTTAGTTATGCTGCTCTAGTCATAGTTGAGATGGCGCCCCGGAACAGCATCATTCCAGCGCCACACCCCCCCATTAATGATGAGGTGGGTGAAGAGGTGAAATGCCAGCATACACTGATCAGAGATTACCCCCCAACACAGCCAAGTCTGAGATCTACATCTTTATCTACAGGGGATTAATTAAACACAAGATTAAATAAATGTGTTTTTAATTGATTTTTAAAGATTAATAGTGATTCAGAATCACAAACAGGGGCGGCACGGTGGCTTAGTGGTTAGCACATTCGCCTCTCAGCGCTGGGGATTCCCAGTTCGAATCCCCATCTGGGTGGAGTTTCCATGTTCTCCCCGTGTCCGCGTGGGTTTCCTCCGGGTTCTCCGGTTTCCTCCCACAGTCCAAAAACATGGATCAAGTTAATTGAGTTCTCTAAATTGCCCCATATAGAGTGTGTTTGAGTGTGTACCCAGCGATGGATTGGCGCCCTGTCCTGGGTGTATCAGCCCAGCGCCTGAGACGTTCTCCCCTGGATGGGCATGGGGAACCCCACCGCGACCCTAATAGAGGATAAAGCGGGAGCTAATGAATGAATGAATCACAAACAGTAACTGGAAGGCTATTCCAAAGTTGAGGAGCCTTGTGGGAGAACGCTCTTCCATCAGCAGTCATTTTATTTATTCTAGGAGCTAAGAGTAGACCAGCACCTTGAGATCGGAGCTCACGTGTCGGCTGGTACAATTGAATCAGCTCACTCAGATACTGTGTGTGTTTGTGTTTGTGTGTGTTTGTGTGTGTGTGTGTGTGTTTGTTTGTGTGTGTGTTTGTTTGTGTGTGTGTTTGTTTGTGTGTGTGTTTGTTTGTGTGTGTGTTTGTTTGTGTGTGTTTGTTTGTGTGTGTGTTTGTTTGTGTGTGTGTTTGTTTGTGTGTGTGTTTGTTTGTGTGTGTGTTTGTGTGTGTGTGTGTGTTTGTTTGTGTGTGTGTTTGTTTGTTTGTTTGTGTGTGTGTGTTTGTGTGTGTTTGTTTGTGTGTGTGTGTTTGTGTGTGTGTGTTTGTGTCTGTGTGTGTTTGTTTGTGTGTGTGTGTGTTTGTTTGTGTGTGTTTGTTTGTGTGTGTGTGTTTGTTTGTTTGTGTGTATGTGTTTGTATGTGTGTGTGTTTGTATGTTTGTGTGTGTTTGTTTGTGTGTTTGTATGTGTGTGTGTCTTTGTATATGTGTGTTTGTGTTTGTGTGTGTGTATGTGTGTATTTCTGGGTTCTAGTTTTAAATGTAAATGTTTGTATTTTATAAAAGTGGGTCGTTACTTAATGATCATGATCAGTGAAGTCTTTAGATGCATGCAGTTATTAAATGGGCAGCATGGGGGCGCCTCACCCTCACAGCAGAACGGTCCCGGGTTCGATTGGGGTCAGGGTGTGTTCAGAGTGTGTGTGATGGACGTTACAGGTTGTGTGTTTGTCTGGTTGTGTTAATTGTAAATTCGTTAGTGGACTTCCCGTCTACGTCTCGTATCTGTGGAAGCGAGCGCAGCGTTCTCTCACAGGAAGTCCAGAAAACCACACACATCCTCACCACATCCTCACCGGCATGTCCTGACCACACACACACACACACACACACACATTCCTCTGACTGAGAGAGTGTGTGTGAGAGTGTGTGCAGGAAGGTATTCCAGGACTGCAGGACTGATCATCAGTGATGCACATCATTCCAGTGTGTGTGTGTGTGTGTGTGTGTGTGAGAGTGTGTGTGTGTGTAAGAGGGTATTCCAGGACTGCAGTATTGGGGGTTCCCAATGCCCATCCAGGGGAGAACGTCTCGGGCGCTGGGCAGATACACCCAGGACAGGGGGGCAATCCATCACTGGACACACACTCACTCACTCACTCACACACACACACACACACAATATGGGGCAATTTGGAGAACTTAATTTACCTTGAATCCATGTTTCATGTCCATTCAGGGGAGAACGTTTGGGACGCTGGGATCATATAATATTTATATAATATCACTATTATTGATGAAAGGTGGTTATACAGTGTTTGTGTGTGTGTGTGTGTGTGTGTGTGTGTGTGTGTGCAGATATCTGGGGCGAGCGTTCTTTTCAGACCGATCCTGATCTGCCTCCAGGATGGAAGATGATGACGGACATGGCCGGCATTTATTACTGGCACATCCCCACGGGCACCACGCAGTGGGAGAGACCCAGCCACCCCCAACCACCAGACACGCCCCCAACCTCACCCAAACACTCACAGGGCTCCGTGACCCCCTCACCCACACCTGACCAGGAGGTACACACACACGGACACACACACACACTAAGCACGAAGTCCGACGTTATGACATCATAATACAGAATAACTGAGGGAAGATCCTGACGAGCACACAGATACGAGGGCTCTCCGGATGGACCACTTTTTACTTTATATGTCTTTAAGACGTGGACGGATATCTGACAACTCACACAGAAGGAGAACATACAAATCCTCTGTTACTCTTACTATTATTATTCATTCATTCATTATCTCCCGCTTTATCCTCTATTAGGGTCGCGGTGGGGTTCCCCATGCCCATCCAGGGGAGAACGTCTCGGGCGCTGGACAGATACACCCAGGACAGGGCGCCAATCCATCGTTGGGCACATACTCATTCACACAGACACACTCTATATGGGGCAATTTGGAGAATTCAATTGACTTGATCCATGTTTTTGATCCATGAGGAAACCGGAGAACCCGGAGGAAACCCACGCAGACACGGGGAGAACATGGAAACTCCACCCAGATGGGGATTCGAACTGGGAATCCCTAGTGCTGAGAGGAGAACATGCTAAACCACTAAGCCACTGTGCCGCCACTATTATTATTATTAATTTTTAATAAAAAACGTCTCTGGTATGGCAGGTGTCTCACGCAGACGTCTTCTCCGGAGCGTCCTGTCATTCGGGCAGCACCACGTCAGAGAGCTCCGCTGACCCGGTTGCCCCCGCCGCGGCCTCGGTTCTCGAACCCGCCCCCACGCTCTCGTCCAACTCATCCTCGTCCTCTGACGCCGCCGTTCCCTCCTGCGGTTTCGTCAACAGCTGCTACTTCGTAAGTCCTCGCCGCCGTCCGGTCCGTTCAGAGAACCATTAGGACGGTTCCGGTCCACGTAGGGACCCGGTTCAAAGCCGGGCGGAGCATAGAAAGCTTTAAACCCAATAAGAAACCAGCGTTGTGATGATGTCACTGCTGTCTGTGGTCCCGCCCAGCCCCGTTCCTCGTCCCTGCAGATCACGCCGGACAGAGACCGAAACGCCGAGAGACGCCATCGGGACGAGGACAAGGTCAGGATGGTTTCCTTATTTAAACAACCCCCCCGCCCCCCCCAACACGCCCCTCTCTTTGTGATGCAGTGAAAAAGGGGCGGAGCTCAGGTGTCTGTCTGTCTTATGTAATTTATAAATACAAAGAGTGGCGTGAACCGGCATGTCCGCCTCACGGCAGGAACGTCCCGGGTCCCAGTGACAGTGGGGGGGGGGGGGGGTATTGTTAGTGTTGCGGTGGTGTTCTGTGCTCTCTATGTTACTAAATTAGTTTAAGAGTTTAGAAAGTATTTAATATGAAGTGTTTATACGAGTGGGGGGGGGTGTTAGTGTTGTGGTGGTGTTCTGCGCTCTCTATGTTACTAAATTAGTTTAAGAGTTTAGAAAGTGTTTAATATGAAGTGTTTATACGAGTGTGGGGGGGGGGTATTGTTAGTGTTGCGGTGGTGTTGTGCGCTCTCCATGTTACTAAATTAGTTTAAGACTTTAGAAAGTGTTTAATATGAAGTGTTTATACGAGTGTGGGGGGGGGTATTGTTAGTGTTGCGGTGGTGTTGTGCGCTCTCTATGTTACTAAATTAGTTTAAGAGTTTAGAAAGTGTTTAATATGAAGTGTTTAACAATACCCCCCCCACACTCGTATAAACACTTCATATTAAACACTTTCTAAACTCTTAAACTAATTTAGTAACATAGAGAGCGCAGAACACCAACGCAACACTAACAATACCCCCCCCCCCACACTCGTATAGTGTTGCGGTGGTGTTCTGCGCTCTCTATGTTACTAAATTAGTTTAAGAGTTTAGAAAGTGTTTAATATGAAGTGTTTATACGAGTGTGGGGGGGGGTATTGTTAGTGTTGCGGTGGTGTTGTGCGCTCTCTATGTTACTAAATTAGTTTAAGAGTTTAGAAAGTGTTTAATATGAAGTGTTTAACAATACCCCCCCCACACTCGTATAAACACTTCATATTAAACACTTTCTAAACTCTTAAACTAATTTAGTAACATAGAGAGCGCAGAACACCAACGCAACACTAACAATACCCCCCCCCCCCCACACTCGTATAGTGTTGCGGTGGTGTTCTGCGCTCTCTATGTTACTAAATTAGTTTAAGAGTTTAGAAAGTGTTTAATATGAAGTGTTTATACGAGTGTGGGGGGGGGTATTGTTAGTGTTGCGTTGGTGTTCTGCGCTCTCTATGTTACTAAATTAGTTTAAGAGTTTAGAACGTGTTTAATATGAAGTGTTTATACGAGTGTGGGCGGGGCTAACGAAGCCTTCAACATAGAAATAATGCGATGATCAGAACGGCGCCACACTGTGGGCTCTCCGGAACATGACGGGGGGGTGATATGTGAGGGATGGCTGCACATGCTCGGTGCTTCGTTGGGTTGCAGGTTCTTTATCTGCTTCTCCATGTGGAGGGTTCTGCTGAGTCATCCCCCCCATGCTGCTGTCATTCACAGGAAGCCAAGCTCCTCCCACACGGTTGATCTGAATGAAGCAGTGTGTGTGATTGGTGTGTTTGTGTTCTATTGGTGCTCCAGGCTGAGATCCACTCAGCGTGGTACAACCGGGTACAACTCACCTCCAAAGTTTAGTTCCACCTCGGGTTCCTTGGTTCTCACACATTCTGTACCATTATGTTATGAACCAACCCCCAGAACCTTCCTGCTGTGAGGGGAACATGAATCAGAATAATGCTGCATCACTGTGACATCACTGAGAGAGATGACCACTCTGTATTCTATATCCCCTTTGTTGTGATTGTGTGTGTGTGTGATTGTGTGTGTGATGGGTGTAGAAACAGCCCTGGAGTGATTTTGCGGTGGGAAAGATTGATGGTGAGATGTGGAAGGTCAGTATGAAGGTGCATGTTTCATTTTCAGCTTCAGCAGCAGAACACTGTAAACCCGAGTGTCAGTGTCTGACCACTGACCCACTGATTATCATACTGACGAACGGTCAGCGCATCATTCAGACGACCTGAACACGGTTCAAACCTTAATCTAATGTAAACCCGAGTGTCAGTGTCTGACCACAGACTCATCATCTTCATCATCATCTTCATTCAGACGACCTGAACACGGTTCAAACCTTAATCTAATGTAAACCCGAGTGTAGGTGTCTGACCACAGACTCATCATCTTCATCATCATCTTCATTCAGACGAGCTGAACACGGTTCAAACCTTAATCTAATGTAAACCCGAGTGTAGGTGTCTGACCACAGACTCATCATCTTCATCATCATCTTCATTCAGACGAGCTGAACACGGTTCAAACCTTAATTTAATGTAAACCCGAGTGTCAGTGTCTGACCACAGACCCACTGATTATCATACTGACGAACGGTCAGCGCATCATTCAGACGACCTGAACACGGTTCAAACCTTAATCTAATGTAAACCCGAGTGTCAGTGTCTGACCACAGACTCATCATCTTCATCATCATCTTCATTCAGACGACCTGAACACGGTTCAAACCTTAATCTAATGTAAACCCGAGTGTAGGTGTCTGACCACAGACTCATCTTCATCATCATCATCTTCATTCAGACGAGCTGAACACGGTTCAAACCTTAATCTAAATGTAAACTCAGTTCTGTTGGGTTTCATTTTAGTTTTAACGTCTGGATTAACCGATGGATCTGAACTTCAGTTTGGTGTAGAGTTAAAGATTAAAGATTCAGTTTAAGCTTATGGTTTAAGCTGGTTCATGGTGTTGGGTAAGTTTATGGTTTAAGCTGGTTCGTGGTGTTGGGTAAGGTTAGGGTTAGGTTTAAGGTTATGGTTTAAGCTGGTTCGTGGTGTTGGTTAGGTTTAAGGTTATGGTTTAAGCTGGTTCATGGTGTTGGGTAAGTTTAAGGTTATGGTTTAAGCTGGTTCGTGGTGTTGGTTAGGTTTAAGGTTATGGTTTAAGCTGGTTCATGGTGTTGGGTAAGTTTAAGGTTATGGTTTAAGCTGGTTCATGGTGTTGGGTAAGTTTAGTGTGAGGTTTAACGTTATGGTTTAAGCTGGTTTATGGTGTTGGGTAAGGTTAGGGTTAGGTTAAAGGTTATGGTTTAAGCTGGTTCATTGTGTTGGGTAAGTTTAAGGTTATTGTTTAAGCTGGTCCATGGTGTTGGGTAAGTTTAGGTTTAAGGTTATGGTGTTGGGTAAGGTTATGGTTTAAGCTGGTTCGTGGTGTTGGGCAAGTTTAGGATTAGGTTTAAGGTTATGGTTTAAGCTGGTTCATGGTGTTGGGTAAGTTTGGGGTTAGGTTTAAGGTTATGGTGTTGGGTAAGTTTAGGTTTAAGGTTATGGTGTTGGGTAAGTTTAGGTTAGGTTTAAGGTTATGGTTGAAGCTGGTTTATGGTGTTGGGTAAGTTTAGGGTTAGGTTTAAGGTCACGTGTTGGGTTTAGGTTTAGTGATTGGTAAAGTTCAGGTGATCTGAGATCTTGTTCCAGTGTTCAGGTCATGTGATCAATCAGGACTAATTTTAAGGTTTAAACCCGTTCACACTCCTCATGTTCATTTTGGAATTATCTTAAAACTGACTCGGCTCCGGGTTGCCATGTTGTTATGAAACGCGCTCTGGCTAACGGCACGGACAGAACCTGGTTCTGGATCAGCCTTTGACTTATGGACACGCCTCTTCCTGTCGGCGTCTGATTCATTTGTTCTTTGATCAGATGAACGAACTTCACCAAGCGCCACCAAGTGTTTAAATGTAGAAATGCAGCCCAGTTCAGCACACATTGCAAACAGTTATGTGTTTCTGGACTTTGATAAGGGCCGTATATAAAACGGAGGGCGGGCCGCAGGTGGCCCGTGGGCCGCGGTTTGGACGCCCTGGTTTGAGTGTTTTGGGGGGTTTGGAGTTTAGGTTTGCTGAAGGTTGATTATGGGGTTAGTTGATTAGTCTCAAACTCAAGCCCCTCCCCCTCCGTCCCATTGGACAGTTGATGCTGATTGGTCGTGGTTGTTCTGCTGTTGAAGCTCACTGACCTCAAGCCGGTCGTCATGACCTTTAACCTCAGTCCACAGTGCTGCTTGGCTTCTGCACCCCCCCCCCCATGTGTGTGTTTCCTGTTTCCTGTGTGAGGTGGCTGATCACAGTGTGTGTGTGTGTGTGTGTGTGTGTGTGTGTGTGTGTGTGTGTGTGTGTTGCTCAGCATGAACAGCTCTGCACTTTCCTCCAGACTGACACCCCGCTCTCTCTCTCTCATTGATCTGACGCTCTCGCTGCTCTCTCACCTTCTCTTTCTCACTTTCTCTTTACTCCTGACCCCTTCCTGCTCTGTCTCTGTCTCTCTCTCTCTCTCTCTGTCTCTCTGTCTCTCTCTCTCTCTCAGGACCTGCAGGCAGCCACAGTGCATCCTGACCCGAGTCTGAAGGAGTTTGAAGGAGCCACGCTTCGCTATGCTTCCCTTAAACTTCGGTGAGTGTGAGTGTGTGTGTGTGTGTGTTTACGGTGTGTATCAGGGGTGTGTTAACACTTATTAAGTTCTCCATCGCTTGCATATCAATCAGAGCTGTTCATGTTGAGCAACACACACACTGCAGAAACGGCCTGATCAGCCACCTCACACAGGAAACACACATATGGGTTCACAGGTCTGTTTTTTGGGTTTGTCACAATTTTGTTCTGTATCCATCCATTATCTTCAGCTTTATCCTCTATTGGGGTCACGGGGGGGCAGATACACCCAGGACAGGGGGGCAATCCGTCACTGGGCACACACTCACTCACACACACACTCCATATGGGGCCATTTGGACTGTGGGACATGTTTTTGGACTGTGGGAGGAAACAGGAGAACCCGGAGGAAACCCACGCGGACACGGGGAGAACATGGAAACTCCACCCAGATGGGGATTTGAACCTGGACCCTCAAGTTTGTGTTGTATATGTTATTACATTTCTGTGAGGTTCATACATTAATACAGAAAGGGGCTGTACAAACAGATCAATGATTCACATCAATCATAATAATCAATAATCAATCAATAAGCTGAATAAAGATGTGAACATTAAAGGGTTTATCTGTACAGAAACCCTGCTCCGGTGGTGGAGGACGACTCGAGCAGCACCAACAGTGACCCTGAGGCCAAGGTAACGCACATACACTCACACACACACTCACACTCACACACTGCTCTCACATCTGATTGGTTGGTGTCTCAGATGTCTCAGTCTGTCCTGCTCTGTTGATAAACTCATACAGTCGTGTTGTTGCATGGTGTGGATTTTGGGCGCCACGCCCCTCAGCCTGTCTGTATTGCAGAGTTGGTTTAGACTGCCCTCTGGTGGACAGAAAAAGAAGTGCAGAGAGATGAGGGCAGTTTGCGGCTGCAGTTTCAAACCTTTATATTTTTTGTGACGCCTTCAGTGATTAATGAACTCAGACGACTGAAGTGTGTACGAAACTTCAATTAAACTTAATTAATGAAATTAATATAATGGGATAATGGAATTGAACAGGAAACATAATGTTAACTTCCTGAACCTTCAGCAGTAACCCTTTATATCTGATTTGCATTTTAAATAAACTATAAACTCATTTAATGTATATTCATTTACCATTTCTGTAATGACGTGGTCCAGTAGTGATTAATAAATCAATACAGTATGAGAGGGGGCGTGGCTTATTCTGAATAACACCCATAAAGAGGTGTTGTGAGTCCCGGTGTGTAGTGGAGAACAGCGCCCCCTCTGTACGTGATTTATTCCAATAATACAGAAGCTCGAGAGTCTGATTGCTTTAATAAAACACTTACAAACTCACTATCATAAACAACAAGCTCTGAGTAACAGCATTCCACTTTCTCTCACCATCACACTGCCCTCTAGTGTTCACACTCCAGAAGACACTTTGTAAACAGTGGAACAGCTTTAGTGCTGATCTCTGTTTCTATCAATCTGTATTTTAGGATTTAAAATAATGTATTGTATATCACACACTGATACCAATCAGAAGATCACAGGGGGGAGGGTTGTTGATGTCACACGGCTCAGCCAATCGTGTGTGTGTGTGTGTGTGTGTGTGTGTGTGTCAGTGTTTCGCGGTGCGTTCTCTGGGGTGGGTGGAGATGGCGGAGGAGGACCTGGCTCCGGGGAAGAGCAGCGTGGCGGTGAACAACTGCATCCGTCAGCTGTCCTACTGCAAGAACGACATCAGGGACACCGTGGGGATCTGGGGAGAGGTAGGACTCTGTGGGTTTTCCTCCGAGCCAATGGGGCGCGAGCGTGTGACGACGATGTCCCTGTGTCCGTGCAGGGGAAGGACATGTACCTGATCCTGGAGAATAACATGCTGAACCTGGTGGACCCGATGGACCGCAGCGTCCTCCATTCCCAGCCGATCGCCAGCATCCGCGTGTGGGGCGTGGGCCGGGACAACGGCAGGTGAGACGGGGTTCGCCTGCGCTCCGTTACCGATGATGTCACTGTTGATCCTTTATGATGTCATCATTACGTCCTCTGTGTACTCGGTCTCCTCATGGCTTGTTTCTGATGGTCAGGTCCCCACACAGCAGGGGTTATTAGAGTGTGTGTTGTGCTGGAACACGTTCAGGTTCCACTCGTTTGTTTATATTGTTTTTAACAATCGTACAGCGTTACAGAGTTCTAAACCTTTAAACCTCCAGAGAGCGAGACCGAGAGGCAGCGGCAAGACAAAACCCCCTGTTCTGTTGATATCTTAAGGAGGAAACCTTGTGAGGACCGAGGCTCAGTGGGGGACTCCTCCTCCATCAACAGTGTAGGACAGCCATGTACAGATGGTGTGGTGGTCATGTGACCTGTATTAAACACTATATAAGTCCATAGAGGGCGTCCTGCAGGACCGCCGGTCCAATAGAAATCGTCGTGGCGGCAGAGCTGACCACGCCTCCAGGAAATGAGGCAACACCTCAAAAGACACAGAAAAGAAAAGCCGTTAGAGCTAATGAAGCAGTAATTAATTAATAAGAGTTTGATTGAAGCAGTGCGTCATGTGACTCTGACATCACTGACTAGAGCAGCAGAACTTAGAGGCAGATCCTGCAGGGTACTCAGTTCAGTGTGAAATCACATCATCATGTGCTCCAGTGTGATGTCACAGAGAGCAGGTTGTGATGTCACAGAGAGCTGCGCAACATTGTTATGTGGAACATTAAAGCTGGATGAGGTAAAAGTGACGTGACTGAATGTCCTCATCTTATTTTTATAAACACACTCACACTCACACACACACTCACACTAAAGGATTAATGAAAGGTTCTCGTTTGTTCTTTGTTTCCACTGCTGTCCTGGATTTAGAGAAAGGTAACTTCCTCTGTCTTCATCACTGTAATGACTGTGTGAGGATGTTCTCCAGCTCTAAAGCGCAGAACTGTGTGTGTGTGTGTGTGACTGTGTGAGGACGTTCTCCGTCTCTAAAGTGCAGAACTGTGTGTGTGTGAGTGTGTGAGCACGTTCTCCGTCTCTAAAGTGCAGACCTTTGGTTTCAGGGACTTTGCGTACGTGGCCCGGGACAAAGACACGCGCGTCCTGAAATGTCAGGTGTTCCGCTGCGACACGCCCGCCAAGGCCATCGCCACCAGCCTGCACCAGATCTGCTCCCGGGTGAGGAACACACACACCATCAGGAGAACATGTTAAAGATCCAGCAGAGCAGAACTGCACACACACCATCAGGAGAATCTGTTAAAGATCCATCAGAACCTCACTCACCATCAGTAGAACCTGTTAAATATCCAGCAGAACCTCACACACCATCAGGAGAACCTGTTAAAGATCCATCAGAACCTCACTCACCATCAGGAGAACCTGTTAAAGATCCATCAGAGCAGAGGTCATGACCATCCAGGTGTGGAGGGGGGTTTCCCATGCCCATCTGGGGGGAGGTCCTCCTCATGCCCATCCAGGTGTGTGTCTGAGGGGGGGTTCCTCATGCCCATCCAGGTGTGTATGGGGGGGGGGTTCCTCATGCTCATCTGGGAAGGTTATTTGTGCCCTAATTGTGGGTCCCATCCCCATCCAGGGGGTTCCTTATGCTCATCAGGGGGGTTCCCCATGCCCATCCAGGGGGTTCCTTATGCTCATCAGAGGGGGTTCCCCATGCCCATCCAGGGGGTTCCTTATGCTCATCAGAGGGGGTTCCCCATGCCCATCCAGGGGGTTCCTTATGCTCATCAGAGGGGGTTCCCCATGCCCATCCTGGGGATAACAATTCAGGTGCTGGGCAGACACACCTGTAGCAGGACAGGGGGGCAATCTATCACTGGACACACACTATATGGGCTACTATATATATTTTTAGAACAATTCACCTTGAATCCATGTTTTTGAACCGTGGGAGGAGAACCTGGAGAACCCGGAGACACAGGACTCATCACTCTCCCAACAAGGTCTTGGGTTTGAAAGTCCCGTTCTGTGTGGAGTTTGCATGTTCTTCTCTTATTGGGTTTCTGATGGAGGAAGGCTCTCATGGTATATAAAACTCCACCCCCTCCCCCCCCCACTCCATACATCAAAGTGAACCATCAGACCAATCAGCATCAGTACAGAGTATCCTGTCCCTGCAGTGAAAACTCTGATACGCTCTGATCTCGACGTCTGGGTTCTTCTGTTAGATCATGACGGAGCGCAAGAGCGCCAAAGCGCTGGGTGGAGGAGCACTGCAGGACCGGGGTCACTCAGGACTCGAGCTCCCGCTACAGGGTAACCAGTCATCTTCACATGCTTACACTTATATATTTATATATAGTGATGTAGTGGGGTCTGTATGTATATATATTTATATATATATACAGTTGTGATCAAATTTATTCAACCCCAATGCTGCGAAGGGTTTTATGGAATTCAGTGCACATTTGTAATTGTGTTCATAATGAAATCTTACAAGGACTTGTTAAAGAAATAAATGCAACTAAGATAGCATCAATTGTTTTTGTCATAAAGTATTAAATGGCCTTTTTGTGATTTCTTCATTGACACAATTATTCAACCCCTTTACAACTACCACTCATAAGAACAGAGGTTCATTCCAGTGTTTTCAATCAGGTATTGAAAACACCTGTGGATGTCAACGAGCAGCAATCAAGCATGATAAGCACCAATTAGGCAGATTTAAAAGGACTGTGATACTCAGCTCCTTCTAGACATCTACTGGTGTGTTTACAAGCATGGTGAAGGCAAGAGAATGGTCCCAGAAGACAAGAGAAGAGGTTATTGCTCTTCACAAGAATGGCAATGGATATAAAAAGATTGCGAAGTTGTTAAATATTCCAAGAGACACTATCGGAAGTATCATTCGCAAGTTCAAGTTAAAGGGCACAGTGGAAACGTTACCTGGTCGTGGCA
>JAFMOC010000777.1:45000-47500 GCA_019802505.1 Corydoras sp. C115 | reverse complement strand
CACCCCTAATATATATATATATATATATATATATATATATATATATATATATATATATATATATATATATATATATATATATATATATATATATATATATAAATAACCACACCCACTGGTCCTGGTCACAGCTGTTCATTGGACTGGTTCGTCCCTCTGTGTTTGTCTAACGTGTTCTATGGGTTCTCCTCCGCAGAGTTCCCCACACCAAAGACTGAACTGGTCCAGAAGTTTCAGGTGTTGTACGTTGGCATGGTGCCAGTGGCCCGACCCATAGGTATGTTGGTTCCACACGCCGGTTCCGTCTCCCTCGGCAGTGTCCTGATCGCACGGTGTGTCTCCTCAGGCATGGACGTTCTCAACAGTGCAGTGGACCACCTGATGGTGTCTCTACCCCGAGACAGTTGGACCCCGGTGTTGCTGAATGTAGCTGATGCTACAGTTACGGTCATCAAAGAGTCAACCAAGGTGAAGAGTCGACATGTTATTAAATTAATGCAGTCTGAGAGGGCGTGGCTTATTCTGAATAACCTCCATAAAGAGGTGTTGTGAGTCCCGGTGTGTAGTGGAGAACAGCGCCCCCTCTGTACGTGATTTATTCCAATAATACAGAAGCTCGAGAGTCTGATTGCTTTAATAAAACACTTACAAACACACTATCATAAACAACAAGCTCTGAGTAACAGCATTCCACTTTCTCTCACCATCACACTGCCCTCTAGTGTTCACACTCCAGAAGACACTTTGTAAACAGTGGAACAGCTTTAGTGCTGATCTCTGAGTAACAGCATTCCACTTTCTCTCACCATCACACTGCCCTCTAGTGTTCACACTCCAGAAGACACTTTGTAAACAGTTTTGTTATTATAGTGAGTTTGACACTCTAATAAAAAACAAACTCTGATTCAGAAATGTCTTCATTAAAATCTAAATCATTAATAATCTGATCTTCCACCACGTCCTCTAGTCCGGGTTCTAAAGTGGACAAATGACCGAACACAGTTTATAAAAACATCGGAGAATATAACATAACATAACATAATATAAATGCAGTGGATCTCAAGTTATTTTTCAAGTTATTTATTTATGTCGCGCTTTTTACAACAGTACATTGTCACAAAGCAGCTTTACAGAATGAAAAGCCAATAAACCCCCAAAGAGCAAGCCGAAGCGACAGTGGCAAGAAAAAACTCCCTGTTATGTTGTTATTTAAGGAAGAAACCTTGGGAGGACCAAGACTCAGTGGGGGACTCGTCCTCCTTGAGCGGCCGGGCAACAACAACAGTGTAGGACAGCCATGTCCAGATACTAAACAAATGGAAAAACTAACAACTGGAAAACTATATGTGAGTCCATTAGGGGGCGACCTGTAGGACCGCCTTGTCAGGTTCCAATACAGTATTCGTCAGCAGAGGTTCCGGTCCTCTGAGGTTCTCTCCTCTGAGGTTCCGGGACGCGCCGAACTTCTCCGGGCTCAAACTGTGGAATGCAAAAGTAGAGTAATCTCACTTCAGAGAATGGCGTGAATATACAATACATTATAATAATGATGAGCTTCATTAACTGTGCTCTGTAATTTGGCCACTAGATGGTAGTGTTTGAAAGTTCAATGGACAAACGCTCAGCCAATCAGATTTAAGTATCAGAACTACCCATTTTATTTATATATATATATATATATATATATATATATATATATATATAGTGGTTTAGCATGTTCTCCTCTCAGCACTAGGGATTCCCAGTTCGAATCCCCATCTGGGTGGAAACGTTCTCCCCTGGATGGGCATCTTCAGTCCTCTGAAGTTCCGGGACGTGCCGAGCTCCTCCGGGCTGAAAGAATGTATAGATTAGACACGACTCTAATAGAGCATAAAGCTGGAGATAATGGATGTGTGTGTGTGTGTGTGTGTGTGTGTGTGTGTGTGTGTGTGTATTATGAACTGAATTTGGTGCTGCTGTTTTTCAGGATGATGATGATGATGATGATGATGATGAGGAGGAGGTTCTGGTGGAGTGCCGTGTGCGGTTCCTCTCGTTCATGGGCGTGGGGAAGGACGTCCACTCGTTTGCTTTTATAATGGACACAGGGAGCCAGCACTTTGAGTGTCACGTCTTCTGGTGTGAACCCAACGCTGGCAGTGTGTCTGAGGCCGTGCAGGCCGCGTGTATGGTGAGTGAGTGTGTGTGTGTGTGTGTGTGTGTGTGTGTGTGTGTGTGTGTATGGTGAGTGTGTGTGTGTGTGTGTCTGAGGCCGTGCAGGCCGCGTGTATGGTGAGTGTGTCTGTGTGTGTGTGTATGGTGAGTGAGTGTGTGTGTGTGTGTATGGTGAGTGTGTGTGAGTGTGTGTGTTATATCTGTTATAAATCTGATATTCTCTCTCTCTCTCTGTTGCGTTATCAGAAGTGTTTGTGTGTATGGTGTGTGTGTGTATGGTGAGTGTGTGTGTGTGTGTTTATTGTTGTATCTGTTATAAATCTAATCTCTGTCTCTCTCTCAG